>ONZH01007383.1:0-173787 GCA_900303285.1 Rhinella marina
TATCAGAACCCATGCTGGCAATCTTGGGCGGGGGTGGTAGGTAGGCCGTCTCTGTTTGCGACCCCGTCCCCGCTTCCACTACATTCACCCAGTGTGCCGTCAAAGAGATGTAGCGTCCCTGGCCGCAAGCGCTTGTCCACGAGTCGGTGGTCAAGTGGACCTTTGCGCTGACTGCGTACCTCAGGGCCCGCCTGATGTTACGCGACACGTGCTGGTGCAGGGCGGGGACGGCACTCCGGGAAAAGTAGTGGCGGCTGGGGACGGAATAGCGAGGTGCGGCAGCCGCCATCAGGTCGCGGAAGGCCTGCGTCTCCACAAGCCTAAACGGCAACATCTCCAGGGCCAGCAGTTTGGAGATGTGGCAGTTTAAGGCTTGGGCTTGGGGGTGACTCGAGGCGTACTTCCGCCTGCGGTCGAACGCCTGCGAGATGGACAGTTGTTGGGACGAGGAGTGTGAAGGTGCAGGCGAAGAGGCGGGGGAAGGGGAGGCTGAAGGAGAAGGCCCCAAAGTAGCCGAGGCAGAGGCAGATGTGGAGGTGTCCTGGCTGGAGGTCTGGACCGCAGTGGCAGCACACAACAAAGGGGAAGAGGCAGTGGCAGCAGGACCGGGCGCGCAGTTGTATTGCGTTTGCTCTCTCCCACTCAGCCCAGTGCTTGACTTCCAAGTGACGCCGCATGCCTGAGGTGGTCAGATTGCTCTTCTCAGAGCCCCTACTCAGTTTTGAGTGGCAGAGTGTGCAAACCGCGCTCAGTTTGTCATCCGCACAAACATTAAAAAATCTCCACACCACAGAAGTACGAGGCCTCGATGGGGGAGCTTCGCGCGACTGCCCGCTGCCGGGAACAGCTTCGGCCGTGCTGGCTGTGGCCTCACTACTTTGTCTGGACTGTCCTCTGCCTCTGGACATCCCTCTGCCTGTGGACATCCCTCTGCCTGTGGACATCCCTCTGCCTGGACATCCCTCTGCCTCTGGACATCCCTCTGCCTCTTGCTGCCTTTTTCGGTGCTGCGCAGACCACCACCTCTCCACTGCTTTCCCCGCTGGACATCACCCCCTGGCCAAGTGGGGTCGTCATTTCGTCATCCACCACCTCCTCTTCCTCACTCTGCTCCTCCTCCTGCCCACTGGACATTCCAAACAGCCTCCCTTGATGGCAACTGCGTCTCATCATCATCATCGCTCATGATAACAGATGCTGGTTCAGGGTCCACATCAGCAGGAGATGGCGAAAACTCAAGTGTTGGGCATCACTACAAAACAAATTCCTCTCCTAGCTCCTGGGATTCTTCCGGCACATCTGAAAAAGGACCCGAAAAGAGCTCCTGGGAGGGTCAAGGGTGGGATGACTCTGTTGGCCAGGTGTGGATGAAGGAGGGTCAGAGTGAGACTGTGTGGATGACTGGCTGGTGGACAACTGGTGTGGAAGCCGCTATCGGCTATCCATTGCACCACCTGTTCAACCTGCTCAGGCCTCAACAGCGGTGTAACCCGCCCCCTGCTTAACTGTCCCATAAAGGCAGGGATTCTGGATGAGCGGGATCCTGGCTGACCCTCACCAGCACGCATTGTATCCCCACTGGCTTCAACAAGGGCCCCCAACAGCATTTCCGCGCCCCCGTCTCGTCACGTCCTATTCCGCTAGCCCCCCGCCGGCATTTTTTTTTTTTTTTTACAATATTTTACCTTCACAGCCGTGAAATTAGTTTGCAAGAGAACGCACAGTAACAGTTGCCAATTATAATGCCTATATATTGTATTTTCAAGGTAACACAGCCGTGTACTAAGTGATCAGACGGTGTGTATGAACACCAGGTATGAGAAATTACTTTGCAAGAGAACGCACAGTAACAGTTGCCAATTATAATGCCTATATATTGTATTTTTCAAGGTACACAGCCGTGTACTAAGTGATCAGACGGTGGTGTATGAACACCAGGTATGAGAAAATTACTTTGCAAGAGAACGCACAGTACAGTTGCCAATTATAATGCCTATATATTGTATTTTTCAAGGTACACAGCCGTGTACTAAGTGATCAGACGGTGTGTATGAACACCAGGTATGAGAAATTACTTTGCAAAGAGAACGCACAGTACAGTTGCCAATTATAATGCCTATATATTGTATATTTCAAGGTACACAGCCGTGGTACTAAGTGATCAGACGGTGTGTATGAACACCAGGTTGAGAAATTACTTTGCAAGAGAACGCACAGTACAGTTGCCAATTATAAGGCCTATATATTGTATTTTTCAAGGTACACAGCCCGTGTACTAAGTGATCAGACGGTGTGGTATGAACACCATGTATGAGAAAATTACTTTGCAAGAGAACGCACAGTACAGTTGCCAATGATAATGCCTATATTTTGTATTTTTCAAGTACACAGCCGTGTACTAAGTGATCAGACGGTGTGTATGAACACCAGGTATGAGAAATTACTTTGCAAGAGAACGCACAGTACAGTTGCCAATTATAATGCCTATATATTTGTATTTTTTCAAGGTACACAGCCGTGTACTAAGTGATCAGACGGTGTGTATGAACACCAGGTATGAGAAATTACTTTGCAAGAGAACGCACAGTAGCAGTTTGCCAATTGAAAGGCCTAATATATTGTATTTTTCAAGGTACACAGCCGTGTACTAAGTGATCAGACGGTGTGTATGAACACCAGGTATGAGAAATTACTTTGCAAAGAGAACGCACAGTTACAGTTGCCAATTGAAAGGCCTATATATTGTATTTTTCAAGGTACACAGCCGTGTACTAAGTGATCAGACGGTGTGTATGAACACCAGGTATGAGAAAATTACTTTGCAAGAGAACGCACAGTACAGTTGCCAATTATAAGGCCTATATATTGTATTTTTCAAGGTACAGCAGCCGTGTACTAAGTGAATCAGACGGTGTGTATGAACACCATGTATGAGAAATTACTTTGCAAGAGAACGCAACAGTTACAGTTGCCAATGATAATGCCTATATTTTGTATTTTTCAAGGTACACAGCCGTGTACTAAGTGATCAGACGGTGTGTATGAACACCAGGTATGAGAATTACTTTGCAAGAGAACGCACAGTACAGTTGCCAATTATAATGCCTATATATTGTATTTTTCAAGGTACACAGCCGTGTACTAAGTGATCAGACGGTGTGTATGAAACACAGGTATGAGAAATTACTTTGCAAGAGAACGCACAGTACAGTTGCCAATTGAAAGGCCTATATATTGTATTTTTCAAGGTACAGCAGCCGTGTACTAAGTGATCAGACGGTGTGTATGAACACCAGGTATGAGAAATTACTTTGCAAGAGAACGCACAGTACAGTTGCCAATTGAAAGGCCTATATATTGTATTTTTCAAGGTACACAGCCGTGTACTAAGTGATCAGACGGTGTGTAATGAACACCAGGTATGAGAAATTACTTTGCAAGAGAACGCACAGTACAGTTGCCCAATTATAAGGCCTATATATTGTATTTTCAAGGTACACAGCCGTGTACTAAGTGATCAGACGGTGTGTATGAACACCATGTATGAGAATTACTTTGCAAGAGAACGCACAGTACAGTTGCCAATGATAATGCCTATATTTTGTATTTTTCAAGGTACACAGCCGTGTACTAAGTGATCAGACGGTGTGTATGAACACCAGGTATGAGAAATTACTTTGCAAGAGAACGCACAGTACAGTTGCCAATTATAATGCCTATATATTGTATTTTTCAAGGTAACACAGCCGTGTACTAAGTGATCAGACGGTGTGTATGAACACCAGGTATGAGAAATTACTTTGGCAAGAGAACGCACAGTACAGTTGCCAATTGAAAGGCCTATATATTGTATTTTTCAAGGTACAACAGCCGTGTACTAAGTGATCAGACGGTGTGTATGAACACAGGTATGAGAAATTACTTTGCAAGAGAACGCACAGTAGCAGTTGCCAATTGAAAGGCCTATATATTTGTATTTTTCAAGGTACAGCCAGCCGTGTACTAAGTGATCAAGACGGTGTGTATGAACACCAGGTATGAGAAATTACTTTGCAAGAGAACGCACAGTAACAGTTTGCCAATTATAATGCCTATATATTGTATTTTTCAAGGTACACAGCCGTGTACTAAGTGATCAGACGGTGTGTATGAACACCAGGTATGAGAAATTACTTTGCAAGAGAACGCACAGTACAAGTTGCCAATTGAAAGGCCTATATATTGTATTTTTCAAGGTACACAGCCGTGTACTAAGTGATCAGACGGTGTGTATGAACACCAGGTATGAGAAATTACTTTGCAAAGAGAACGCACAGTACAGTTGCCAATTATAATGCCTATATATTGTATTTTTCAAGGTACACAGCCGTGTACTAGTGATCAGACGGTGTGTATGAACACCA
This sequence comes from Rhinella marina, assembly GCA_900303285.1. Taxonomy (NCBI): domain Eukaryota; kingdom Metazoa; phylum Chordata; class Amphibia; order Anura; family Bufonidae; genus Rhinella; species Rhinella marina. The sequence continues at coordinate 4,404 of ONZH01007383.1, forward strand.
GGTATGAGAAATTACTTTGCAAGAGAACGCACAGTACAGTTGCCAAATTGAAAGGCCTATATATTGTATTTTTTCAAGGTACACAGCCGTGTACTAAGTGATCAGACGGTGTGTATGAAACCACCAGGTATGAGAAATTACTTTGCAAGAGAACGCACAGTACAGTTGCCAATTATAATGCCTATATATTGTATTTTTCAAGGTACACAGCCGTGTACTAAGTGATCAGACGGTGTGTATGAACACCAGGTATGAGAAATTACTTTGCAAGAGAACGCACAGTACAGTTGCCAATTGAAAGGCCTATATATTGTATTTTTCAAGGTACACAGCCGTGTACTAAGTGATCAGACGGTGTGTATGAACACCAGGTATGAGAAATTACTTTGCAAGAGAACGCACAGTACAGTTGCCAATTGAAAGGCCTATATATTGTATTTTTCAAGGTACACAGCCGTGTACTAAGTGATCAGACGGTGTGTATGAACACCAGGTTTGAGAAATTACTTTGCAAGAGAACGCACAGTACAGTTGCCAATTATAATGCCTATATATTGTATTTTTCAAGGTACACAGCCGTGTACTAAGTGATCAGACGGTGTGTATGAACACCAGGTATGAGAAATTACTTTGCAAGAGAACGCACAGTACAGTTGCCAATTGAAAGGCCTATATATTGTATTTTTTCAAGGTACACAGCCGTGTACTAAGTGATCAGACGGTGTGTATGAACACCAGGTATGAGAAATTACTTTGCAAGAGAACGCACAGTACAGTTGCCAATTATAATGCCTATATATTGTATTTTTCAAGGTACACAGCCGTGTACTAAGTGATCAGACGGTGTGTATGAACACCAGGTATGAGAAATTACTTTGCAAGAGAACGCACAGTACAGTTGCCAATTATAATGCCTATATATTGTATTTTTCAAGGTACACAGCCGTGTACTAAGTGATCAGACGGTGTGTATGAACACCAGGTATGAGAAATTACTTTGCAAGAGAACGCACAGTACAGTTGCCAATTATAATGCCTATATATTGTATATTTCAAGGTACACAGCCGTGTACTAAGTGATCAGACGGTGTGTATGAACACCAGGTTTGAGAAATTACTTTGCAAGAGAACGCACAGTACAGTTGCCAATTGAAAGGCCTATATATTGTATTTTTCAAGGTACACAGCCGTGTACTAAGTGATCAGACGGTGGTGTATGAACACCAGGTATGAGAAATTACTTTGCAAGAGAACGCACAGTACAGTTGCCAATTATAATGCCTATATATTGTATTTTTCAAGGTACACAGCCGTGTACTAAGTGATCAGACGGTGTGTATGAACACCAGGTATGAGAAATTACTTTGCAAGAGAACGCACAGTACAGTTGCCAATTATAATGCCTATATATAAGTATTTTTCAAGGTACACAGCCGTGTACTAAGTGATCAGACGGTGTGTATGAACACCAGGTATGAGAAATTTACTTTGCAAGAGAACGCACAGTACAGTTGCCAATTGAAAGGCCTATATATTGTATTTTTCAAGGTACACAGCCGTGTACTAAGTGATCAGACGGTGTGTATGAACACCAGGTATGAGAAATTACTTTGCAAGAGAACGCACAGTACAGTTGCCAATTATAATGCCTATATATTGTATTTTCAAGGTACACAGCCGTGTACTAAGTGATCAGACGGTGTGTATGAACACCAGGTATGAGAAATTACTTTGCAAGAGAACGCACAGTACAGTTGCCAATTATAAGGCCTATATATTTTATAGTTCAAGGTACACAGCAGTAGTGCCAAATATAGTTTGGTATGTAGCAGAGCACCTAATACACCACTAATGCCTCTCTCTGTCCCTACTCCAGCAGCTATCCCTGAATACAGCAGACGTTCTCTGCAGAGTGTATATTGTAGTAAAGCTATCACTGCACTATAGTAGCCCTGATAAGGGCTTTTAATCACGCTCCTGCCTGTCCAACAGCTAAAACCTATCTCTCCCTTCTCCAGCCTCTGTCCCTGACTAAGTTCACACAGCATATGCGTACGAGCAGGAAGAGCTGAGTTTTTAATATTCGAGGTCACATGGTTTTTCCAGCCAATGCATGTAGACGCCGTTTTCGCGCTGCCAGCGTGCTCAGCGTGCCTGTCATACCCCCCCTGCATGGTGATTGGTGGAAAAAGAGCGCCAGGGAAGGTGGGAGGGGAAACGAATTCTAAGTGCGCCATCGCCGTTATACTCGAAAGAAATCGAGCACGCCGAATATTGTAGTATTCGATCGAATACCAGCTCGATCGAACACTACTCGCTCATCTCTAATTAAGACCCAAGTTTTAGATTTCAGTCTTAACCCTTTATCTGGCAGTGGATGCGTCAAATTTATGTAGAGTTGGTGGCCTCTGCATAACTTCGGCGTATCCACCGTTTGTCTACACCAGCTCCCTTGCTGGTGTAGATTAAGATAACTTTCTATGCCTAAAACAGGTGTAGAAAATGATAAATGAGACAGGTCTGCTCTTCATTCCCCTTCCCCACCCAGTACAAGTACCCTTTTTAGACCTGGCATGAGTGGGGAAAAGTCATAGATTGTAGCTCTGCAGTGTTCGACAGAAATACACCGAAAAATTGGAGTGTATGTGTTAGTAAATGACCCCCATAATGTGTAAATATATGCATATTGTATTTATGTATCGAAACACGTTGGGAGGTTAAAGACCTCGGAGGCCTCTATGACCCAATCTCCTTGATGGATTGGGATCCCCACCAAGCTTAAAGGGGTTGTCTCACTTCAGCAAATAGAATTTATCATGTAGAGGCACTTACTAATGTACTGTAATTGTCCGTATTGTCTCCTTTACTAGCTGGATACATTTTTCCATCACATTATACATCGTTCATATCCAGAGGTTATGACCACCCTGCAATCCAGCAGCAGTGACCGTACTTGCACACTGTAGAAAAAGGTGCTAGAGAGAACGGTGTAGTAGGCACCTAGTAAGTGGCTTGTATTAATGTTGTCTATGTGATAAATGCTATTTTCTGAAGTCACACAAACCCTTTAATCCTGTGCCTGATGCCAGTTGTATGAAATTAACAAGCAAGAAGAGCCCACATACTACCTCCATCTGCATGCATCACTGCTAAGAAAAGAAGTTGAATGGAGCTATAGATCTCAATAAAATTTCAACAATAGATTTCTCCCATCAAAAAAATGACATCAACAAAAAGAAAAAAATCCAAACTGGGGCCCCTGTGGCATTTTTTTTGCAAAGGGATATAGTTGGAAACCGGTCATTAAATAGTTAATCAATTAAATGTTCAGACAAAGTCTTTAATCCTGGAAACACTTGTGAGCACATGTAAAAAAAAAACATCCAGTTCCTGCACATGATGCAGAAGATCTGGGACTCTGGGGACGGCTGCAGAAGGTTACAGATGCTGGGAAATGATGGCTCCATCTGTAGAGCGTTAAAAGCTCTGCTTCTGTCATTTACTGCCACATTGCTCTGAACACCTGTCCTAAAAAGGAAAATACAAGCATGCACTGAGTACATATGCTTTCATATGGGTTTGAAAAACTGGTGCCTATTTTGGTTAAAAAATTAAAATTAAAGTGGTTTTCAAACTTCTATTACCTCCCATAGCAACTAACCTCACCACTGCCACCAGAGATTGTCTAGGGCTATGATGACTAACCTCCAGCACTCCAGCTTTGGTAATACTATGACTCCCAAGATGCACACTTGCTTGGCTGTTCTCAGAACTCCACAGAAATAAATGGACAATTCTGGGAGTCGTAGGGCTGGAGGGAAGGGATTAGGTTGAGAATTTGGCATGGGGGAGTGCCGTTTCAATTTTTGCCTCAGGCAGCTGAAAGGCTAGGTGCACCCCTGCTCCATGCCACAAAGTACTGAGGTATGTGGGGTCCAAGCTGAACTTTTGCACCACGATCCATGAGCCTTTAGCTACACCCCTGTCTGTACTGATCAGTTTTCAGCAATCATCTCATCATCACAAGCCAGTTTAAAATGACAGGTATCATCTACATACAGATAACACAAGATCCACCATTAAGAATATGTGATATCACAGGTTATCTACTATCTTTGCACAGGTCACAGACCATGCCTAGAAAACTCTCCCATAGAAGTCAATGAAGTTCTCTCTTGTCCATTCTTTCTATGACCCTCAGTGTCTCCTGTAAAGCATATCTCTAAATGCTGTTACCAACTGCTCAGGCAAGATGGCCACCCTCATAATCATGTTCATCAAATAGAATATAGAAATTTACAATCAGAAAAAAAAAATTGATTAGAAAAAAATTATGTGTCGCTATCTGGTTACAGCTGGCAGAAAAAATATAGACGACACATTCCCTTTAACACTTAGGCCCCATTCACACGAACGTATATTTGCGGGCCTGCGTTACTGCAGACCCGCAAATATACGGGGGCCACCCGGCGTGTGTTCTGCAGCGCTCGGAACACACGCCGTGCGGCCCCATTGAAAATGCCTATACTTGTCTATGCGCACGGACAAGTATAGGACATGCTTCAAAAGAGCCGCGGCTACTGTATCTGCTCGTAACAGTGACTCCAAGTGTCCACCGTGGAGTGCAGGTTACCAGACAGCGAGAGTCGCAAGGAGTGGCCTGCGTTCTCCGCCATGTGAGAGTACAGAGCACTAATACAATGGCACAGCAGCAACTACACTGACAGCAACGTCGCTATGTGGGAGTTCAGTTTGTAGACTAGCTAATTGCTGCTGGGGAAAAGTTTTATCATGGCCGAACATTCGGTTATAGATGTTTTACGATGGAGTGGAAGGCAAGAAAGATGCTTGGGGATGCGATTTGGCTGCCACAAAGAGGACCAGAAGAAGGACTAACTTGTTATAATTGGGAATGCTGGTAAGTTGTATTTTCCCAAAGGATCTGATGATGCTGCCTCATGTGTTGTAATAGACCTCTGGTACTTATGATTTAATCCTGCACATCTTGAACACGGCTGTGGTTTTGTGTGCCCGTCTTGAAAAGAAAAAACGCCATAAAGGAGTTACTCACACAGAGCTACAGGCAGCCAAGCTCAGCTTAGCTCTGTCACGTTTTGGGCCTAATCCATCCACAGTGTCAGCGGCATCACCAAATCCCGACATGGTCCTTGCTGTTCTTTGTGAGGTACATCACCTCTGCTCTTTATTGCTCTCACCGCCACCCTTCTCCACTGATGTTGCCTCCTTCGTAGCACCCTGATCTGGCTCAAAAGTCCTGTCCAGCACAAAATTGTCCTCAGAGTCCTCACCCTTCCTGATGCTTTTATCAGCCTGTGAGATATCATGGTGGGCTCCCCTGCTCTGCTTTTCTTGACTGCCACTGTCACTGCCCCTACCGCCAAATGCCATGGCTACGATTGCCACTATTACTGCCACTATCAACAAAACTATGCACGTGGTCCCCAGCCTCCTCCTGAACCTCCTCCTTAGGGCAGCCCAAATGGTGGCTGCTTTCACACAAGTCATTATCAGGGAGACTCTCTTTACTGTATGGCATAGGGCATGGTGGGGTTTTCTTGCCACTTCTTAATTAAAAATAAGGCACCTCACTAGGAAGGGGCAGTGAAGACAGAGAGGACTCCACTGAAAGCCTTCTCTAGGGCTGCAAGGAGGAGAAGAAGGAGGAACGCTCTGACCACTGGTTCCACTGCATGGTATCAGACTCGTCTTCATGCTGCAACTGAGAGAAAGACTGAGCAATCCAATCCACAATCTCATCATCCTCTCCTCAACTGTAATTTTGCAGCTTTTTGAAGCCAGGGACAACTGCAGCCTACTACTACTACTTCTGGCCGGATAGCTGGTGCTGATACTACCCAGATTCTGGCTCTGGGTCTTTCGTTTGGAACCCTTCTGTAACCTTGACATTTTTGGGCCTAAATATACACAATCACACACAGTATGGAAAGGTTTGCAAATCTGATTTCTGGAAATTAAAGACAGGGAGGCACAATACAATGTCCTTCCCTTTACACAAACACACTTAAAGGGAACCTGTCATCTCCGAAACACCCCCTGACCTAGAGTAAGCGGTGTATAGTGTAAGTGATGCTGAATCCGAATATGAAAGTTTTATCTTCATACTCACTTGCATTCTGACGCTGTGCTCCCACAAACCAGCAGTAAAATGTACTCAGTGGACTCCAGTTCTCACTCACATAATGGAGAGGACTCAAAGAAGAGTCCAGTGAGTGCATTTTACTGCAAGTTTGTGGGAGCACAGCGTCGGAATGGAAGCGAGTATGAAGATAAAACTTACATATTCGGATTCAGCATCACTTACACTATACAACACTTACTCTAGGTCAGGGGGTGTTTCGGTGACAGGTTCCCTTTAAGACACTACTATCGACAATCACTTTGGAAATACTGGAGTTTTGGTGCCACTAACAAATTTGTGCCCAATGTCTTTTGCTTGATAAAATATGCAGCTTCAGAAAATACATTTTCCAGTGAAAACACAAATTGACAAACTACTATGTAATTATTTCCCTCCCACCACCATTACACCAACACTTCTAACTCAAAGATCTTATCTTCTGCCACCCTTTGTATTGTAAGTCCCCTATATGCTGGTTTTAAAAACTTGAACAAAAAAAAACTAAATTGGAACTGTTTGGAGATGGAAAGACACAGATTTAAAGGTAATATGTCACGTTATCACTCACGGATCATTTTGTCTGCTACCCTGCATATTGTAAGACACGTATATTCTGGTTTTAAAGGGTTTCTGTCATCAGAATTAACCCCTTTACACCGGCTGACATTAGCAATGTGCTTATATCAGCAGACCCTAACTCTGGTATTGTAAGCTTTATTCATGCCCCCGTTTCTTAAGAATTCTTACTTTTGTAATATGTAAATTAGCCTCTAGGAGCAGGGGGGGCGTTGTTCCTGCTCCTAGAGGCTCTGTTCTCCTACCTAATTCCACGCCCCACAGTCCTTGATTGACAGGTCCAGCGTTCATCTTCTCCTGCCAGCCCTGTGTGCCAGGTAAATCTCTCGCATGCGCTGTGCAGTTTACCCAGCACACAGGGCCGGCAGGAGGAGATGAACACTGCCTGGCCCTGTCAATCAAGAATGGCAGGGTGTGGAATTAGGTAGGAGAACGGAGCCTCTAGGAGCAGGAGCAATGCCCCCCTGCTCCTAGAGGTTAATTTACATATTACGAAACGGGGGCATGAATAAAGCTTACAATACCAGAGTTAGATTCTGATGACATTAGAACATTGCTAATGTCAGCCAGTGTAAAGTGGTAATTCTGATGACAGAAACCCTTTAATAAATTCAACCCCAAAAAATTTAATTGGAATTGTGTGAAGGTAGGCCTAATTTAGGCTAATTTAGGCCTAATATGTCACATTATCATTCACAGATAATTTTTTCTACCACCCTGCATATCGTAAGACATGTATATGCTGGTTTTAATACATTCAGCCAGAAAAAATTTAATTGGAACAGTGTAGAGATGGAATTACATGTGTTTAGGCCTAACATGTCAAGTTATCACTCACAGATAATTGTGTCCACTACCCTGCATATTATAAGACATGTAAATTCTGGTTTTAATAAATTCAACCCCCAAAAAAAATAAATTGGAACTGTGTGGAGATGGAAAAACACAGATTTAGACCTAATTTGTCAAGTTATCACTCACAGATAATTTTGTCTGCAACCCTGCGTATTGTAAGTAGGGATGAGCCAATTGACTTCAGATGAAACATCCAAAGTCGATACCACTTGGAACCGAAACTGAGTTCGTAAAATGTTTTTTTACAGTAAAAATGAATTTATAAAGTTATTACGCGAAGTCTCGTGAGACTTCGCGAAGTACTAACTTCGGCTCATCAGAGCCAGTACCTTCTAATACTGTACGGAGCTCCCGCTCTATACAGTATTAGAATGAAGTATTATGCGAATCACTCATTCCTAATTGTAAGATATGTATATAGAGTATGTTTAACCTTTGTATTAAGTGATGCGTGTTCTCTTTTTTCTTTAACTGTGGCCATAAACATTCAAGTATTTATTTATCATATTATGCAGGATGTTTTTATATTTTTTTCTGTGATTTTTTTCCTCCCCTTAGTAAATGCAAATTGCAGGGGACAAACTGCACTAAAAACAGCATAAATACATCATAAATTTTGAGCAAATAGCTACTCAACCAACAAAACAGGCAAAATCACTCTACTTTTCTGACACACTGTATTTGATACATTACTCCCTAAATCTGTGGCCCACTGGGGTCACATGTGTCAAAATTTTTGTGGTCAAACCTGAGCCAGTCTGTGCACCATTTCAGATATAATTTATTTCAGTTCTTTGGTGTACATTATAATAAATGTGTCAGGCTACCAAGGTCCCGAGCTCCATACTGCACCCTTTTTTGCCCCCCCCCCATCCTCACTTCCCAAATGTTGCAGATATGGAAAAGGTTTTGACACTTTTTTGACACCAGGAAGATGACATGAAAGGTTTAATAAGTCCCCAAACACACACACACAAAAACATCCTGAATGCTAGGATTATGCGGATATGGGATCATGAAAGCTTTCTTAGTCATATTAAAGATATTATTCTGAGCCGTGTGGCATTGATTCTGACACATATCTGCAGCAGTAGTCTGTAGTCCAGTGTCTAATTTGTTCACATCATTTCCACCTCTGGGCTGTCAGGACAGCTAACTCGAGGTTCTCTGTAGGAACTGTGGATCAGTATATTGATTTTTCTTCTCACCTGAGGATATGACTGTCCACGTCCAGTGCTATCAGTTAATGAATAGCCAGCATTGGATTAAATCTATTCAGAGAAAGCCTATTACATGGTACATAGGGGATTTATGCTTCATCCCTACATGACTTCGAGGAATTTCTAAGAAGCGACATGCTATATTAGTATCCCATGGATCCATTTTTCCCTTCTATATTTTTTGTCGTCCATTTCTGAAGAAGTAACAACATGTCAACCCTTCACACAGTAGTGGTTGAGGACTACTTGCTATTATTGAAAGAAAACCATCAGGAAAAATATGTAAAATGTATATTCTTTAGGCCCCATTCACACTACCATATTAATGGGGCCGTATCTTTCCGCAAAAATGCGGGAATAGATGCGGCCCCATTTACCTCTATGAGCTTTTGAAGCATGTCCTATACTTGTCTGTGCGCACGGACAAGTATAGGCATTTTCAATGGAGCCGCACGGCGTGTGTTCCGAGCGCTGCGGAACACACGCCGGGCGGCCCACGTATATTTGCGGGTCCGCAGTAATGCGGGCCCGCAAATATACGATCGTGTGAATGGGGCCTTACTGTGGTTTTGAGGTTTTCTTGAAGAACAAATGCATGCCCATTACAAAGATATATTAGGAAAGAAGAAATTAATCATTGCGAAATTGGTGTTCATAGGTGTATAACAAAGGATTTAATGGTCCTTCTGCTTTAATTCCTTGAATGTAGTTGGTTAGTGATGCCTGATACCTGGCCGCATTCCTGCAGTATGAAGTAACTGTACATGCGTGCTGACCTTTAGGTGGGACTAGGAGGAACCAAGAGACTAGAAAACACTTGGCTACGGAACAAAGAGCCCAGCTCCATTAAATACATCATCAGAGTTTGATGTGTCTTGCCACCATTACCTTTCTTTGTATCATATGAGCTGACAGCTGAGTGCCATATTGGACACTGGTCCATGTGGTGCTCGCTCATTTGTTTTCATGGCTTTTGGTGATGTTACTTTCATGTTTGTATGTCATTGTATATATATATATATATATATATATATATATATATATATATATATATTATCAAAAATTAGTAAACTGTTTATGCACCTAAGTTATGTCTATTTTTTCCTGAATCTCAGACCTCACATTAATAGGTGAACATTGAAGAGCAGTGCTGGCCAATCTGAGGGCAGCAGGAAGTGCCTTGGACTACCAAATGTACTGTATGCATCAGGTAGTCTGAGAAGTAGTGCACCCATTTTTCATGGTAGAAGATAAAGCCAGGAATTGGTATATCCAGTTTGGTATACAGAAATGAAGTCTATAGTTTTAATGTTTTGGGATAACATTTACCCTACCATTACCATATCATAGTATCTTTTTGGTACTGGGCTGCAACAAACATTTTACCTAGTGCAAGTGCACAGATATCAATACTAATGGCTAACTTATGTAAATTATATTAAAGGGGTTTCAGAGTAGTTGGAAATGACTTAAAATGCTGTAGTTGGAAATGGTGCAAAATGCTGTATCCAATAATAATGGGAGTAACTGGGAGGTTTTCAGGTGGTTACAATATTCAGATTATAACGTGATGCTTGCATAATTACACGTAACAACATATTGGCAATATCTTGTAGCTGGAGACTAGGTAAAAGTTCACTTGTCCGAAGTTGGACCCAGTTTTGATAAATAGCAACCATCTGTGGAAAGTACCAAAAATATTTCTTAGAAATTGACCACTTTCTGGCTACTTTTGACCAAAGTGCATGTAAGATGACTATATGACAATTACTAATATAGCCTTTCTTGATTGTCTGTGCTGTTTGCTTTATTTCGTAAACCATGTCTCTTTGTTAGGCAAATTTTCTGTGCTATCCACAAAGAGGTCCTGTCCATAAGATGACCGCTGATGAAGGGTCATGGGACCAGGCAGGTCATGGGACACTCAGTCTCCTCCACTTAAATGCACCACATCTGTAGTTTTGAGAATTTAGTGCAGGTGAAGTGTATTTGAATGGAGGAGACTTCGTGATTTTCCTGGTCGCATGACCCTCCACTGGCAGCAATTTTATGGACAAGACCTCTGTGTGGATAGAACAAAAGACTTGGCCAACAAGGGAGAATACCTTATGAAATATAGAAAATACCACAGAATATCAAGAAAGACTATATTAGTGAGTGTCATATAATCATCTAACATACACATTGGTCAAGAGTAGCCAGAAAGTAGCCAACCCCTTTAATCATAAATAGAAATAAAAAAAATAAAACAATTTCGTTTCCTGTTGAAAACAGTCCTTTTTGGAATTTTAATGACTTAAACAGATATGACCTTAGGATTGAGCATCTCCTTGTTCAGATGTCGTGAATTATTAACTAATCTCATGAAGTTTATTATGAGGAGCCGGAGCAGTCTTTGTAAGAATATATAACATTGATGAAGTAGGAGACCCCAGATCACATTTTCTCCCTTCTACTCATAAAATTGGTGTTTTTTCTGGGTTGTACAATGTCACAATAATTGCTATCAAACATAATCTATCTTTGGAGCTCTGTGTGACCTTATAGGGTCCAGCATTGATGGCCATCATAGACATTTATGGCCTATGCACAGAATACACTATAAATAACTTATAGGACCTCTGGCTATCTCAAAAAAGGGTGGGGGTTCCCTTGGCCATGTACCTCCAGGTGAGGCAGCTGGTTGCAGCGGTCCATGCCAGGCTGTTTTTCTCAACACTCATGAAGAGAAAATGGAAGTTTAGGAAAAATGTTGATTTGCCACGAATCCGAATTTCATGGTAAAAAATCATATTTTCTGAAATGGCGGCTGCACGTGTTACAAAGTCAAAGTAAGAATTCCGGGAATGCGAGATCACCCTTAATGCCATGCAGCCAGCTAATCAACAGATAGCTGTACCCTGTGATGTCACAGCCCTATAAAAGCCTCATCCTACGCGGTCTCCCCCATTTCACTATGAGCTGAGCATAGGGAGAGACGTGACAAGCATTTAAGCGCTAGTGACAGTGTTGCTGAAAACTGTTTAAAAAAGAATAGTGGATAGGGAGAGTGCAGGGACAGTGCAGGGAGATCGTAAGGAGAGTTTTTGGAGACTGTAGGGAGACTGCAGATGTAATGAGTGTAATGGCCATGTGTATCTTGTTCAACTGCTGCGACATTCATAGTTAGTCTGCTATTTTACACATAGACTTACTGACTCAGTATTAAAGGGCTGTCTAATATAATGCCGCGTATATTTTGTTTAGCTGCGGTGACATTCATAGTTAATCTGTTATTTTATACATAGATTTTATACATTTTATGTAGAGATGAGCGAATTGATTCGTATCGAATCTTGGGATTTTTTAGCTGCGAAGCGAATCCGAATATTAGGTGATTCGCTTTGGCTTTGTACGCATTCGCTACGTTGTTTGTCCTGTAAAATATACGCTATTGCTGCGTATAAGTTACTGTGTACGCTGTTGCGTACAAATTCAATTCATTAGCGAACTTTTACTGTTAGTTCGTTTATCGCGCGCAAAAGCCCGGGAAGAAAGCGGTCACCTGACCTAGTGGGCAGGGCTTGCTCTGATTGGCTCAGGCTCAGTAAGCCAGTGACGCATCACTTCTGCTGCGACTGCTGAGACGAGCAGAAGCACTGAGTGTGAAGTTCTGAGATCTGTTTTGTGAAAATTTGATATAATAGCTCTGGGAATCCATATTACACATATCAGGGATACTGCAGGGCAAGTGCAGGGCCAGTTCAGGGCTAGTATTTAATCAGGCAGGGAGAGAGAGACAGGGAGAGATAGGGAGAGACAGTGAGATACAGGGACAAAGACCAGCTGCAGGGCCACAGAGTGAATTGAAAAATGTCTGGAATGGATAAGCAAAAGCGGTCCAGTTCCAGCCAGACTTTGAGCTTTAAAAAAAAAGGAGAAGGTGGCACAGGGCAGCAGTGCCAAAAGACCTGTAGCCGGAGCATCTACTAGTAGTATTCGCAATACTTGGCCGTTGCTCCACCAGGCTAACCCACCAAGGCGCAAATTTGTAGTGGAGGAGAAAGTAGATGAGGTAGTGGAGTGGATAGCATGCTCATCTCATTCTCAGCCGGATGATCTGCTGTCATCTGCTGATACAGTATCCATATGTAGCCAGGGGTCAGACTCGTCCTGCTCCATCATTCCACTCAAGCAAACCCCGTCATTTTCTGCCACCTCTCGGGCTTCAGTGTTCCCTCCTAGTGGTGTCCCTTCTGCAATTTTTTAAAAAAGAAGCCACCGAAGCCCACCTTATAATCCGGCGGTTATAGAGGACAACCTCCCTGAGGCCAACAGTGGCCGGAACTGTCCCACTATGCACTAAGGCTTCTTTCCTGCCCAGCCTCAAGTGTCATGTCAGAGAGGGTTTTTAGTGCTGCTGGGAAGGGGGGGTGACACCCAAAAGGACAAATCTGTCCCCGGGCAGTGTTCAAAAAAATACCTTTATAAAAATGAATAATGGCTGGATTACATCCGAATTTCATACTCCTCTTGCTGATGCTGATGCTGGTGGTGATTAGATCAGGCCTTGCAGGGCAGAATAGTGTGAGTGTCTTCCCACTGTTGCTGTCAGCCGGGCCATAATTTTACAGCCAAATGTCTTGTGTCATGTCATGGGCTGTGCGAACCCAAAGTCTCCAAAACCCTATTTCAAAACCAAACACTGTTGTCTACCTCTGCCTCCGTTTTCTACGCTTAATAGGAGAGTAGCTGTTGTTAGTTAACGTTACTAATAGTTCTATTTAGTATCGTTAAGTTTGTTTTGGAGCATCCGCCTTTAGTCCCCCCCCTCAAAAAAAAAAAAAATATGTGTTATATATTTAAAAATAACAATACAAATTTTTTTACACTGCCTCTGCCTCCCGTACAAGTTATATTAGCAGACATTGTTGTACACCACTGCAGTCTGTTGTATTTATTTTACCTATCACTCTATGTTGATATACCCCGTCCCCTACTACTACTGGCTAGGGCAGTCATAAAAAGCTCATATATGATTTTCACTGCCTATGTTAAGGTAGAATGTGCCGGCTTGTTGCCCAAACAAGCCAAGCCTTTTTTATTTTTCTGTCTGTCAATTGTAATCAGTGAACAGGAGTGTGTGTAATGTAGTAATACTTCGGCCGGCAGACACTGCTGTGTTCATTAATATGGGAAAATGGCCGTGGGAAAAAAAACTCTGTCTTCTTCACACTATGTCAGGATCAGGAAGGTGTTAAAGGTTTAACAAAACACTCAAAACACAGGTTTTTCAAGAATATTTTAGTAATAAATAAAAACTTCTTTTTAACAAATAAATAATATAATAAACAAAAGAAAGGAACAAAAAAATAAGATTACGCCGGCCTTTGCCGACGTCGGGCCATCATGTCCTGCAGCTCTTGCAGCTCCAGCTGCAGGCCATGAATGAGCTGGGAGGCAGAGTGGAGCCTGGAACCAAGGCGCCGTAATCCAGCCTCCACTTCAAAGTCAGTGGGGATGTCTGTAGGGGTGGAAACAGTTATGTACTTACCGTATTTTTCGCCCTATAAGACGCACTTTTTTTCCCCCAAAAGTAGGGGGAAAAATGCGGTGCGTCTTATAGGGCGAATACAAGTGAGCACTTCCATAAGGAAGCGCTCACTTGTACGTAGGGACCCCCATCAGACCTCAGATCAGCCCACCCAGCCACTTAAAGACCATACTTACCTGTTCTGCGCTGCCGCTGCCGTCCGGCCCCACGCTCCGCGCTCCTCTCTCTTCCCTGCCGGCACACACTATGACCTGACGCTGCAGCGTCAGCGTCAGGTCATAGTGCGTGCCGGCAGGGAAGAGAGAGGAGCGCGGAGCGTGGGACCGGACGAAAAATACGGTAGTTTGTATGATCGAGTTACAGTGGTTGTCCTACAAAAAAAATCTAAACTTTAATGTACTGGAGCGACTTATTCTGTGACATGTATTCTGTACTGACTGAGCCTTTTGTAGTACTTACTGGACACCCATACGGCGTGGTCTTCCCATGGTCCAGGGGAAAACTGCTCCCTGTCTGTTGGAGCTACCAAAGATAAAACATACATTTAGCTCATATTTTGAAGACAGAAGGTCCACCCATTACACTTTTTTTTTTACCTACCTCCTACCTGGTGTTAGAGGAGCAGGTGGAGTCCTCTCTCGCTAGGGTGGAGGACGGTGAGAGTGGCTCCTCTGTGGTGCAGCAGCTGTCAAAAATTATGAAATGTCCTAAAGCTACTTCTACACTAGCGGCAGCATGTTGTATTTTCGCTCCGGCTGCCTCTCAGCAGGGGTTAACGTGCTGCGGCCAGATCCGCGGCCCACCCCCATTACAGTGAATTTGGGCCGGAGTGCGGCAGCATGGATCCGAAGGGACCCTTCACACGCTGGATCCGGGCTTCCGCTAGTGTAGAAGTAGCCTTACATTCAGCTCTAATGAACAGTTGTAGCTACATGGGAATAGTATGGGGCAGGAGGATCCAATTCCTAACCAATAGTGTTCTTACTGAGTTACTTACTCCCACGTAGCTTGGATGAAAAATAAATTAAATATGTTTTACACTTACTAGAGGCTGCAGGTACTTCAGGGGCCATCCTGCCTCGACGGTGGTGACGCCGTCGTTGACGGTGCTCTGCAACATAAAAATGTACACAATTGTTAGATGATGACTTGGCATATAAGGGTATATAAGGGTACTTTCTTTCGAACTAGTGCATTTGCCTGACACAAACGGGAGAACGGCCAGCACCATTAACAATAATGACTAGAATACCTTCACTTAAGTTGTTTGGGTCGAGAGTTAGAGGCGTTGCCTAGCATGAAACAAAATTACTGCAGCGCACTACGAATGACCACGTTGTCCTTCTATACTTTTTTCATTATTCGCAGTGACTGCTGGTATATATACAATACAGTACACTCATGTTTTTTACATGTTTTTACTTATCAAATATTTTGTTACTCACCCTGCCGTATCTCTGCGTGGATCTCATTAAGCCGCTCTGGGCATTTGAATTTCAGATCGAACCATTTCCGCTGGATCTGGCCCGGGGTCTGCATGGTATGGAAACGATGGTGCAGACCTTGGATCACCTGCTGGATCACCTCCTTCTTATGCTGGTTTGGATGGCGGTGTGTGCCATCGTAATCCTCTCCTTCCATCAGCCGGATCAGGAATTTCAGCTCTTCAGAAGTTGCGTACATATTTTAAATGAACGTTCGTTATTAGTGCGCGAATGTTCGCTAATAGAACATAATAACGTATATTTTGTACGCAAATACAACAAATCTATTCGTCGAATATACGAATCTTAGGAAAACTTTGGCGAATGTTCGACAAATAATTTTTTTAATGATTCGCTCATCTTTGTATTGTAATTGTAATTGTATGTAATAACTGTTATCTAGAACCTGGGATCTTTTGATTCCTTGACCTATTCACCCTAAATGAGATCTATTAGGTTGAATGGGATTTTTACACTGTCCATGCTAAACTGTGCTGCAGGGGCTCCAGTCGGAAGGCAGAGGAAGCCACATCCCTGTGCCTTAACTCACAGATGCCACAATCTGTGTTGATCGTGGTATCTGTGAGGTTAAATGTCAGATTTCAGCGGGATCGCCATTCAATGTCATTGCTGCTGGCTGTCTGCTGTATGATATAGCCAGCTTCAACTGTGTATGGGGCTGGCGCACTCCATACATTCCAGCGTGACATATGAGTATACTTGATTTATAGTGTTTCACAACTGGTTTATTTGTAACAAATCGAATTTTTTGTCGAAGTTCATCGAAACGGCCGAATCGAATTTTTCTAAACTTCACTCACCTCTAGTAATAAATTTGGGAATATATATTTTATGCTAACTGCATACATTATTACAAGAGCTATTTTACTAGCAAGGAGAATAGAAGATTTCTGTAGTGTTTGAAAATGAAGCAAATAGATTATAAAACCAGTCTGTTCTGTGAGCCTCATAGTATAACAATTTCTGAGCCATCAAGCTTCTGCCATAGTATAATATACCAGGGATGTGCGGTAAATGTAAACTCATGTACAGATGCCCTCAGTAGAGGTAGCGGTGGTGTACACCCCAGAGGAAGATCTAGTTTCCAAGTTGTTAAGTAATATGTTCCTCTTTGGTGCATTGTTGTAGACACTGAGCCTTTCCCACCTGTCACTTTCTTTACGTCAAGTCTAGAAGAAGCACACTGAATGCTGGCAGAGTCATAATCAGGAGTCTGTAGGTAAAACTGCTTTCTATTAAGATCAGTGCATTATCTATCAGTATAGAACTACACTGTAATAAGTGTTGGATGGACTGCTGCAACAAAATGCACTGCATATACTATAACCGCACCCTGAGCACCAGGCATCCTTACAGATAGCACCACCTTTAGACATGGACCATTTATGCCTATAGCAGACAAAGTGTATCTGGTTTAGTGGAGCCATTTTCAGAAACAAAAAGGCTAAGACGTTGGTAGTAGTATCAATTCTGATCACCACATGAAAAACATTAAAGGGAGTGGGCACTGCATCGCTTTACCTACTGCACATGCACCGGCCAATGGCCTGGTGAGACAGTGCGCAATCACAGGATCTTGGCCGGACCGAAGAAGGACACAGGGAAGAGGAGGGTGGGCATAGGCAGAGGCTGGGGCGGGGATATCATGAAGAAAGGCAGAGCAGCCTGGGCTCCAACGCAGTGAACACCGCCCCTGGGCACTTGCGAGTACTCATTAGCATATTAATTAAATCTCGTTTTTACAGCTTCTGTAAGTGTGAAGAAAAAGACACAGGTACCATTACATTCATGAATAGGTGTGCTATAGGACTATGTAAGCGCTTTATAGGGTCATATGGAAGTGACAGACTCCCTTTAAAGGGGTTATCCAACACCTATAATCCCCCCCAAAATGCCAGGGCCCCTCATATTGGTCTTAGTTACCCAGCTCCCTGGCACCTGCTGGGTAACTAAGAATATTGGCTCACCTTCAGTCGTGGCAGATTTACCTGTGCCTTTGCTGAACAGAACCTATCATGGCATTCTGTGGTCTTCTAGGTTTCATTCAGTAGAACCAGATGCTTCTAAAAGTTGAGGACATAATATGGGAACTGATTCTTGTACCATGAAACACAAAGCCATGGAAGAGAAAGTGACATCCCATGAACATGGACAATAAAATTGGCAATAGATGGACCAACCTACTAACATGGACCAACATTGGCAATTATGGCTGTGCCAAAATTTCCTGTGGAAACTGGAAGATAGAGTCAAGACGCGTGTGTCTATGTGTATGTGTGTGTTGGGTGGGGGGGGGGGAGGTAAACCGCACAAAATGAGATAATGTACAAATTTCTGATGTTGATATACCCTAAACAAAAAGGAACATGTGTAACATTCTGTACATCATATCTCTTTTAGTAGCTATCATTACAGTTCAGCAGCTGGATACAATTTGGACAAATTAAGCCACTTCTGTGTGATCGGTGCTTTAGGTGAAGTACCGTGTCCTTTTTTCTGGTTCATGACCATTTATTTTGAGTACACAAGGCCCTACCGGGAAATAAGAAATTAATGGACATATTGTATCACAACAGGATGTGCAGGACATAGCGGAGGTGTAACGAGCAGACATGGATCAGTTCCTCCCACAGTGATTTATTTAAGTGCTATGCTTCCTATTATTTGTTTTCATGCTTATATTTATGACACAAAGTACATAACATTCTGTCTACTCATGGTTTCCTGAATCCCGAAATTGTTCACAGTTACATGAAATGGGACAAATCCGATGTCCCTCACTAGCCTTGTTGTGCATCATGGTGTAAATACATCCTTATAAATGAACATTTGTGCAGCAGGGAACGTCAGAACTACTTGAAAAAAGCAAGGATAAACTAGCAAACTAATTGTGGAACTATAGGTTGAGTTAAAGGATAGAAAAACATGGCCACTCTGCTCAAGTTCTAGGGGGAATCTGAGCGCCATTGAATAGAACTTGAAAAAAAGCAACTGCTACAGGTGAAGTCAAGGACTGCAATGTTGTATAAAATTGGCGTAGTTACATAAGGTAATGCATGCCAACCACAATCACTTGCCACCCTACTCTAATGGCTGATATCAGAGATAACTCTGATCCAGGTCTTTTAAATCCTTAGATGCCATGAAAGGACCTAATATGCATTCTGTGAGTTTTACTGGACCTGACATAATACACTGCAATACAGAAGTACTGCAGTGTATTATATGGGCGATCAGAGGATTGCATGTTTAAGTCGCTAACAAAGTCAAAAATTGTCTGGAAAGATAAAGTTGAAAAAAAACAAATCACCTTTTTTTTTGCTAACTGGCACCTTTATCTATTTAAAAACATAAAAACGTAAAATGGTCACATCATTTATCCTATACGGTGAACATCATGAAAAAATAAACTAAAAAAAGCCAAAGTTGCTATTTTTTGTTCATTCCACTTCCTGGAAAACGCAATAACATTTTTTCAAAAAGTCATATGTACCTCAAAAATGGAATGAAAATTACAATGACCTGCAAAAACAAGACTTCACACAGCTCCATCAGTGGGAAAAAAAATATGAATGTTATGGGTCTTTGAATGCGGCAACACAAAAATAAAGTTATTTTTTTTAAAGTTTTTATTGCACAAGAATAGAAAACCTAATACAAAATAGATAAATGTAGTACTGGCATAATCCTAAAGACCTGCAGAATAATGCGATTATGTCATACCATGTTATACTACAGAGTGAACACCATAAAAAAACCTGTATAAAAGTCCTCTACAGTTTAGGGAGGAGTGATCGTTAATGCCAACACTCGTCCCCATACAGAATTATTGTTTGCCGGCATCAGAGTGTGTTTAGACGCAGAGCGGGCGTCATGGCTGCGGGTGGACTGCTGATTACTACAGCGGACAATCCATGCCGATCGCGGACATTTAACCCCTCGGATGCCGTGCTCAATCCTGACCACAGCATCCAAGCGCGTCAAACACCGTGCGCTTCCGTGTTGCTCCAGCTCCCCCATGTGGCGATCGGAGGAGCGGGAGTGTGTATGCAGCAGCCCCTGCCTTTGTGAATGGCAGGAGGCTGCTGCATAGTATTTCCTATGGAGCCCTTGTCTGTAATAGGGCTCCATAGGAAACTATTAAAATCTTCATAGACTTGATATAAGCAATTAGATGATTGCTTGTTATAGTTCCTTATGGGAATTCAAATCACCCCCAAAATAAAAGTAGTAAAAAAATACACATCATGGGTATTGCCATGTCTGAAAACGCCCATATTATAAAAATATAAAAATTTATTTTCTGGAAAACAGCGAAACGGAAAAAAAGCATTAAAATGGCCGACGCACCGTTTTTGTCACTTTATTTTCTAAAAAAAATTAAATAAAAAGTGATTAAAAAGTCATACACACCCCAATGGTATAAATGAAACGTTCAGATCGCCCCGCAAAAACTAAGCCCCCATACAGCTCCGTACACATAAATACCAAAAAGTTATAGGGGTCAAAATATGGCGATGAAAAAAAACTTTATAGTTATTTTATCACTCAAACATCAAAACGCAAGAAAAAATATACATATTAGATATCGCCGGATTCGTACTGACCTGTAGAATGAAAGTAACTGTCAGTTTTAATGCATGTCGAACACCATAAAAAAAAAACCCGTAAAACTGTGGCGGAATTGCGTTTTTTTTTGCAATTTCACCCAATTTGGATTTTTTTCCCGCTTCCCACTACATCATATGCACTATTAAATGGTGGCGTTGGAAAGTAAAACTTGTCCAGCAAAAAACAAGCCCAAACAGCTATGTGAACAGAAAAATAAAAAAGTTATGGCTGTGTGGAGGCAGGGAGCACAAAATGAAAACGCAAAAACAACAAAAACCTCCGGGAGTGAAAGGGTTAAAGGGGTTATCCCATGATTATTGTAAAAAATAAAAATCAGACATCGTATAGTACATGACAACCTCTCTGTAACAAAGCTAGAATCAGCCCTGTACCTCACATGGATCCAGAGATCTCCACATTCATTGCTCTGCTAGATTTATATCAAGCTGACAGCTCAATGGGAGGGTCTTTTCTGCTGCAGCTAAGGGGGCGTGTCTCAGCTCTCCCTATCACAGCTCAGGAGGTGGTTAAACGATGAAACTGAGCATGTGCGGCCTTCTCAGTGAGCAGGACAAAGAAATAAGAAAAAAACAAACAGCAGGTGACGTTATATAGATAAATTTTTATTGAATAACCCTTTAAGAGATTTCAGATGTAAAGCCTGCAGAATTGTAAATGCAACTCTTGGCTTCTACTGCATGGGCTGTAACTCAGGATCAGTACGAGAGAAGTAATCATTACCACCCAGTAACCAGATAACCAATGACCGGCCTGATAACAAGGTTTGTGAATTTTCTCTTCCTCCAGTTGTCAGGGGCAGTTTCCTGTTGTCTGTGCTTGTAAAATATTCAGCTGCTTTGATGATTAACCATTCAGCTTTATCCCTTCACTGAGAGAAAACAGATGTCGCCGAACAAATCTACTCGGCTGCTGTTTGCTAAAAAATGAACTTAAATCCTGCAAAATGCTTGTGAGTGTAATATACCGAACTACCCGTCCTTTATCCAAAACAAATGGGGTGGAACTAACAGTTTACTGGGGATACACAGGATCCTTATTTTTCAATGTTAGACTACTATAATTTTTTTTTTAGAATCAGTGCAGAGAATTTCCTTTAACCCAGCATCCAGTAATCCAGAACATCTCATAACATGCAGCACAAAACTGCTATACAATATGAAGCAGTAGAGAGAACAATTAGGACATTTCCAGAGTAGATATGATTGTTTCTTCTGATGGGCTTTTTATATGCTTATATATGGGCATCTGCTAAATTAGAATAAGTGATAATACAGCACTCTTTCATTGTGGATACTGAAAAATGTTTGGGTTATTTTTTTCTTCTGGGTAATTATTTTAACTTTGCTACAACTCTGAATTATAGGGCTCATGCATATGACTGTATGTTCGATCCGCATTTTTTGCAGATTGGATGTGGACCCTTTGATTTCAATGGGTGTGCGGTGTACTGTCCGCATCTGCACTTCCGCAAAAAGGATAGAACATGTCCTATTCTTGTCCACTTTGCTGACAAGGATAGGACATTTGTAGTGAAGTGAAAAAGAAAATGGCAGTATGCACTTGGCCATGATCCGTGTTTTGCGGATCCACGATTTGCAGACTGCAAAACAGTTACGAACATGTGCATGAGCCCTTAGGCCCCTTTCACACGGGCGAGATTTCCGCGCGGGTGCAATGCGTGATGCGAACGCATTGCACCCGCACTGAATTCTGACCCATTCATTTCAATGGGGCTTTTCACATGAGCAATGTTTTTCACGCATCAGTTCGCCGTTGCGTGAAAATCGCAGCACGTTCTATATTCTGCGTTTTTAACGCAGCCCTGGCCCCGTTGAAGTGAATGGGGCTGCGTGAATAACGCATTGCATCCGCACACAAGTGCGGATGCAATGCGTGATTCACTGATGGTTGCTAAGAGATGTTGTTTGTAAACATTCAGTTTTTTATCACGCGCGTGAAAAACGCATTAAAATGCTTCGCACCCGCGCGGAAAAAACTGAACGAACGTACGTAATCGCAGTCAAAACTGACTGCGATTGCGTGCGGTTTGTTACGGATGCGTGCAGATTTTCCGGAACGCATCTGGACTGAATCCGTGACGCCCGTGTGAAAGAGGCCTTAGATTGTTATAACTGGGTGGGGTTGTCACTCAAGAATGAATCAATTCTGAAATAGGTTTTCAATTTTGCATTTGGCTGTTCCTCTGCTACTCATCCTGGAAATGTCTTTAAAAAACTGTGGGTTATCATTCATATGTCAAGACACGGATAGCGTCCAATCAGGGCTGACAATGTCAGACTGTGTAGGAACAGAAGTATTGTCAGACAGCTGATTGGCGGGGTACTGGGAGTCAGACCCCCCACCCATCAAATATTGATGACTTAGGCCCCATTCAGACAACCGTGTTTCACGGCCGTATACGGGCCGTGAAAACCCGGCCTGTGCTGCCCCGCTTCCTGAGGCCGCCGCCGTACAGTGAAACACTGTACACGCCGTACAGTCATCAAAATTCTACTCCCGGAAATATCCATTTAATTTATTCATTCTATTCAGAAGGAGAAAAAAAGGAAAGACACAATTCAAAGGTCTGAGGAAAGACACTCTAGAATTGTTATGTAATACGTTAAACGGGAATATCTTGGCTGATGGGTTTTGTATCTCTTTGCCTCGTTCATGGGCAGGTTCATCTCATAAATTCCTTCACTGATTTGTATTTGTCTGTATCAGAATATGGAGTTTTAGATTGATATAGGTCAGAGGAAGAAGCTTTTAACCTGTAGAAGCAGTCTTCTGGAAATGACTTCAGGTTTAGGATGCTATAAAATGAGCTCTTTCCATTTGATATCTCCGTTTTTATGAGATGTTTGAAATTTTTGTTGCTACCAGCTATATCATAGGTGTTATATTTTACCACAGGTCCGCCACAGGAGATGACAAGGAAAATGTTTTACTAAAAGCTTCTAAATCATCCCAATGACCTTGTGTATATATAGTGCACATAAGTGCGTAGTGACTTGGTATAGTATTATGGTGTAAGGCTACTTTGACACTAGTGTTTTTAAATTGCGGTATTGAGTTCCGTCATAGGGGCTCAATACCGGAAAAAAACGCTTCAGTTTTGTCCCCATTCATTGTCAATGGGGACAAAACTGAACTGAAGACAACGGAGGCTCCTGAAAGCATTCCGTTCCGTCTTCAGACCGGAGAACAAACCGCAGCAAGACGGATCCGGAATGACCCCCAATGCAAGTCAATGGGGACGGATCCGTTTGGTGTGGACACACCAGTAATCCGGATCTGTCCTCCATTGACTTGCAATGGGGGGTCATTCCGGATCCGGCTACAGAGATAGACAGGGGCGTAGCTAAAAGCTTATGGGCCCTGGTGCAAGAGTTCATCTTGGGCCCCCCTTCTCTGAGTGCTTTGTGTGTCTTCTTATGCGGCACAAGGGTCTTTGGGCCCCCGTAGGCTCCTGGGCCCGGTAGCGACTGCTACCTCTGCACCCCCTATAGCTACGCCCCTGGAGATAGATACATTCATACATACATACACACATACACACATACATACTCACATACTCCAGGGACGCCTGCAGCATGTCTTCACGCGCCTCCTGCGCGCAGCTATGACGTTTCCCCACTGCGCCCAGCAGAGGGAGCTGTGGAGAATCGTCATCACTGCGCGCAGGAGGCACGTGAAGACGTTCTGCCGGCGTCCCTGGCTGGAGTATGTAAGTATGTATGTATGTGTGTGTATGTATGTTTGTCTGTGTCTTGTTCCAATGTGTGTGTCAACATGTGTGGGGCCGGAGCACTGCTCCAGCTCCACACATGTATCAGCGGCAGTACGGTTCCGTCGGCACCCTTTAGGTGCCGGATCCGTGCTGCCGCTAGTGTGAAAGTAGCCTAATAAAGCAGAGCAGTTCATAAAAGCCAGGGCCAAAATCTATAGTGAGATGTAAACGCACATATCTTACAAGCTTAATTCACCAATTTGTATCTAAAGCTGGTAAGGGTTAATTAAAGGTATATATTACTTGGCCTTCGGAGTGCAACATTTTTTTTATAGTCGCCCCTTTCTGCTGACGTAGCTGTATGAGGGCTTGTTTTTGCAAGATGAGTTGTATTTTTCAAGGGCACCAATCCGAGTGTTTAATACCAATGGCCTATCCTCAGGATAGTTCATCAATATCAGATCGGTCCGACTTCAGGCACGCTGATTAACTGTTTAAAGAGACCATGTCTGCTGCCTCATCCTAGGCCAGTGACGTCACGTTCATTGGTCACATGGCCTAGGTGCAGCTCATTCCTATTCAAGTGATTGGGACTAAGCTGCAATACCAAGCACAGCCACTATACAATGAATGTCGCTGTGCTTGGTAAGCCAAGAAGAGGCTTCTTCAAACAACTAATGGGCAGGGGTGCCAGAAGTTGGACCCCCACTGATGAGATACTGATGACCTATTCTGAGGATAGGTCATCAGTATTAATCACTCGCAAAACCCCTTTAACTTGTGTTAACTCACAAGAAAAACACAACTCTACCATAGGTTTTTGGGTCAAAAATCTTCACCGTAGTGAAGCTATAATACATAGGACACAGCTCTAGCCTCACCATGCTGATGTCTAGCCCTGTCAAGGGGAGTGCAGAGCACAGGGTTTTTTTGCCTTCCTCTGGATCAACTTGTAGGAAAACAGGCCGAACTGGATGGACAGATGTCTTTTTTCGGCCTTATAAACTATGTTACTATGTTACAAAGCTGTGCTCAAGGATTCAGCCTAGCCTCCTGGTGCTCGAACTTCTCATTTGCATTTGAATAAAACACAGATTTCTCTGTTTATTGTACAGACAAAAGAAAGGTATTGTTTTAATCAGCAAGATGAGCCCTATCAGGCAGTATGTCTGGTTTAATCTGGTTTAATAGGACGGATCCTGGTGACATTAATGTTTTACTACTTTTGCACAATAACACTACAACAAATTTCATGGATATTGTTACATATAACATAACAATAACAAATTTCATGGGAAAAAAATAGTTTTTATGTTGTTGTATTGAAAGTGTCATCATTTGTTTATTTGCCCGTCAATGCAGCCATACCAGGACTTGTTTTTTTCAGGGATAAGTTTATTGGAACTATTTTGGGCCGCATATCAATTATTGATCACCGCTGAAGGGGTGACAGAGGGATCCCCTCCCCCCTTTCCTTGTCTGTTCATCTAAGGCACAGATAGAGGGGTGGATGAATGGCTAAATAGATGATGAACAGATGGAGACAAACCGCACAACTCCTATGTGGCTCAGGCAGTAGGGCCCGAAGCTAAACTTCGTCTTCTGTTCCTGACATAAATCCATACATTTTCCAGCAGCTGCCACTAGGAGTAGCTCAGTGTAAGGAGATTTTTACAGCTTCCATTAAATTCAATGGTAACTATATAGTGGTGGCTACAGGCAGATAGATTCATCTTGTACTATTTGAAGGAGTATGGGGTAGATTTATTAGTATACTAAAATCATATGTACATATGTACCATGCCTGCCTACGCTCATACTAGATGAGTATCCATATTATTTTGATGTTATATTTATTTCTTCTTATGAACTGCATACTCTTTTAGGTATGTGGATTGGACGTATTGCTTTGTCCTAACACATGATTGTTATTGTATATATTTTTGTTATATTTTAATCTTTGCTTTGTGTTGCTCAATAAATTATAGATTTTAATATTTGGATGTGCAGCTTCTTGTATGCAGTTCTGCTTTCTTTCACTTTATATAGTTACATATTTAGACTGCAGCTTGCACTCTGAGGCTATACTGATTTGGTGTGACCCCTGTTTTGTACTGTTTGGAAGGGCCTACCTCACCCACTATTATCCCACAACAGTGATGACTGCTTTCATCTAAAAATGGTGCCACACCTGTCTACAGGTCGGGAGTGGTATTGCAGTGCAGTGCCATTCACTTCACTTGAGCTGAGCTGCAATATCAGGCACACCCTATGGACACATGTTGTGCTGTTTCTGGTAGAGGGAAGCCATTTGTTTCCAATCCTGTACACCCCCTGTAACACACCAATACTGTCATTTAGCCTGTGCCCGATTATCATCAGTAATGTTCTTCTGCTGTAACTTGCTGACAAATTCACACTAGAAAGGGATGTGGGCAGCGACTGCTAATTAACTTCTAATCATATGTGAGGAGGGGGAGAACGGCAGTAATTGCTATCCTTGGTGGGCATGAAAATTTGTGCTGCATGTTTTGCAATAGAAAATTGCCATTATACAGTTAGAAAATTACAATATAACAAGCACTGATTACTGCCGGAAAAGTGACAGGAACGAATGACAGGAGATGACCTGCTAACTGCAAATTAGATATACATTTTAACTATTGATACACCACATACACTTACTGTACATACTATATACAGATTGTATTTTTACTGAAAGTGGACCTGTCAGTTCTCTGGTTATGATTGTTTTAGTAAATACATGTAATCTCCATGAAATATTGTAACAATTCTGGAGCATCTTTTTCTTAGAACTTTGCATTGCATTATTCCTCTGTTATTCTTGTTTGAAAGTAATAGGAACAGCCAATTTATTGACAACAGGAAGCTTCCCTACACAGCAGTGATTGGACAATGTCAGTTTGTGTAGGGACACACCAGTAAGACTACTTTCACACCAGCGTTTTTGCCTGATCCGGCAGGGCTCAGCAAAAACGCTTCCTTTACTGATAATACAACCATCTGCATCCGTTATGAACGGATCCTGTTGTACTATCTTTAACATAGCCAAGACGGATCCGTCATGAACTCCATTGAAAGTCATGGTAGAGATAAGCAAATAGATACTAGAGACAAGTTATGGTAGAGATAAGCAAATAGATACTAAATGAAATATGTTTTTTTATGAATTTCCCCCCAAAATTTGGTTTCCAACTAATCTAAATTTTCTTGGTTTCGGCCCACACGATGACAGAAAATGTTGGCCACTATTTTACAAATCAGAAGATGCCTATCCCTATAAGTATGACCACATAGTGTAGCTTCATAAAACATCAAAATTTATTATATACATAATGCAATACATATAAAATATTAAAAGGCAGGAAAATCACATGAGAAAAAGAGAGGACCACATTTATTTTAAAAATTGGACCTTAAAGTCCATATAAAATGTATATAGGATAGCAGCAATATAACATATAAAGGCTACATAATGGTATAAAGAGAACCCAAAATAAGAATATACATTCTAAAGGTATCTGGGAACCATATGCAATTGGTAACGAACATATAAAACAAGGCTATACTGACCAAAAATGGTGGGACCTCAACCCATCCAGATCAAGGCATCTTCCACCAAAAAGACATAATTTTTTGACCTTTTTTTTTAATTTTAAAAAGAATAAAAAATCAGACAGTGCAGTGCGTTATTATCCAGGCTGCCTGTTACCGCCTGCTATCATCCCATTAACCATATATATAACTGTCACTCTGACATTACTAATGCCATATCAGTGTTAAAGAGGTTTGATACAGTTCTGGGAGACCTCAGAGTTTCATACACGGCTTTTCAGGACAATAAGGCCACTTTCAATTCAGACAAATTTATTCAGACCAAGTCGATGGCCAATTCGATCTAACTGGACCTAAAACATATTTTGGAAAATTCACTATAATTTAAGGGAAATAGAAGTATTTACAAAATACAGAGATATTAGGAGAGCTGGCGAAGACAATCCCATCCATTAGAAAAGGGTTACAGAGTTTTTTCAAGGGCTCTAGGGCCTCATCAAACACTAAACTGTGTAAAGTAATTAACACAGAGGAGGACAGTGCACTGCTACAGCAGCATCTGGATAGATTGGAGGCTTGGTCAGAAAAGTGGCAGATGAGGTTTAACACTGACAAATGTAAGGTTATGCATATGGGAAGGAATAATGCAAGTCACCAGTACATACTAAATGGTAAAGCATTGGGTAACTCTGACATGGAAAAGGACCTAGGAATTTTAGTGAACAGCAAACTAAGCTGTAGAAGCCAGTGCCAGACAGCTGCTGCCAAGGCCAATAAGATAATGGGTTGCATCAAAAGGGGCATAGATGCCCGTGATGAGAACATAGTCCTGCCACTTTACAAATCACTAGTCAGACCACACATGGAGTACTGTGTACAGTTCTGGGCTCCTGTGAACAAGGCAGACATAGCAGAGCTGGAGAGGGTTCAGAGGAGGGCAACTAAAGTAATAACTGGAATGGGTGGACTACAGTACCCAGAAAATTAGGGTTATTCACTTTAGAAAAAAGACGACTGAGGGGAGATCTAATAACTATGTATAAATATATCAGGGGTCAGTACATAGATCTCTCCCATCATCTATTTATCCCGAGGACTGTGACGAGGGGACATCCTCTGCGTCTGGAGGAAAGAAGGTTTGTACATAAACATAGAAGAGGATTCTTTACGGTAAGAGCAGTGAAACTATGGAACTCTCTGCCTGAGGAGGTGGTGATGGTAAGTTCACTAAAAGAGTTCAGGAGGGGCCTGAATGTATTTCTGGAGGGTAATAATATTATAGGTTATAGTTACTAGAGAGGGGTCGTTGATCCAGGGAGTTATTCTGATTGCCTGATTGGAGTCGGGAAGGAATTTTTCCCCCTAAAGTGAGGAAAATTGGCTTCTACCTCACAGGTTTTTTTTTGCCTTCCTCTGGATCAACTTGTAGGAAAACAGGCTGAACTGGATGGACAGATGTCTTTTTTCGGCCTTACAAACTATGTTACTATGTTACTATATTATATAACATTATCTCCAGATGGTCAAGACTTGGAAGAGTGATGAATCTTTTAAGTAATGCTCTGTCAGCCAAAATGACTCCAAGAGTGCATTGAAAGTGCACTCTAAGGGTGGCCATACACATTCAATAGCTGTCCAGTGAACAATCTTTCATCCAACAGCTATCTCTCCCGGCTCCTGCACAACTGCCTCATATACATATGCATTTGGCTCATCTGAATGTGCATGTATATTCAATAGGAAGAGGGAAGGGCTTCCTCCAAACCCTTCTGGCGGCAGCTACTCTTCCAGAACAAAAGAATAGTTATGTAATGTTATGTACTACTATCTAATGTTATGTACACCCAGCAGGACCTGGTATGGTTAACCAGCCTAGTCCACCCCTATTGGCAGGAATGGGCTGCTCTTACTTCCTGACTAGGGGGGAAACTAGTCTACTGAGTGAGGAGAGAGGGAGGAAGCAAGTCCATGTGCGAAAGAAGGAAGGAAGGAAGGAAGGAAGAAAAGAAGGAAGGAAGGAAGGAAGGAAGGAAGGAAGGAAGGAAGGAAGGAAGGAAGGAAGGAAGGAAGGGAAAAGAAAAGACACGGCCAAGCATAGGTGTCAGCAAGGCAACCTGACACTACAGATAACAAGACTTTGCTGCTTGTGAGGGATTACAATTATGATACCCATCACACTTAATCACATCCTGGCCAGACATGCCACCAAGACCTATACCTTGCAGTGGAGACTTCAGCCACAATTGCCAGATTACAGTTGCCAGCCACAGATTCTAGTGAGAGAGACTTTAGCAACATAGCATGCCAAGAGTGCCATTATTTGCCACTTTGCCAACCTTCATACCTCGCCATCTGAGAAAAGGATTTGAACTGTGTACAGATTATTGTTGGATGCATTACAACTCCTATTTTGCACTCAAGTAAAATTAAGCATTTATTCTTTTACTTCTGGTCTGGTTTCCTAACTCCTACCACACCATACACTGGCCACTGCACTAACACACCTCCAGGCAACCATACAACCACCAACATCAAGGGCAACCCAAACGACCATTAGGTAGGAGCATCAACTACAGGGAGTGCCCTGAGGGGAAAAAGGGTGCTCCCTCTGCTCACTGCACCAGCCCTAGGGAGCAACTGCCTGAGGAAAACCACTGTGATACATCCTATAGTCAGAGCTACTGCCACTCCTATCCTCCACTCCAGCTCCTCAAGAGCTTGCTGCATATCAACCCTGATATAGATTTTGCTTTGGAGTCCTGGAGCTTCATGTTATGTCTAGCTGAGTACCTATAGTAGTAAACACACTTGATCCCACATTCGCCACATTCCTAGGAGCAAGCAACAACAACATGTATTGCTCTTTGGAGAACAGGACTCTGTAGGGACCCCTTGCAGTGAGTGACGCAGCTAAAGGGGCCACAAAGTTTGCAGTTGCACCCAGCCTCTGGTACCTGAGAGGCCCAAAGACCACTCTACTACATAGACACGTATCATAAATGGCATATGCTAGGTGGTGGTCCATGTTACAGATTGTTGAGTTGGTGTCCAGGAGCTTCAGGTTTTTCCTTTCCACTACCTCAACCCCCTTTTTCTGCGAATCAGACAAACTTGAACTTAAAAGGGTTCTACTAAAAAAAAAAAAACTTTTGAGTTTGGCAGATGGACCTCCTGGTAAGAGAAGCTAGAAGATGGGTGGTGACAAGAAGAGAAGCTTCAGCGTTGTGATGATATTCTCAGTGACAGATAATTTTGTCACATCTGTGTACATCTCCCAGGGATAGGAGAAACATGTGTTACTTGTCAAACCAAACACATGGAATGAAGCAGTGGAATCCGATGCAAGCCTATACCTCCACCGATCTGCAGATGTACTGGGGAGTAATTACTAACATAAAGCAAAATGTAGAAATGTTTGGTTATATTATATGCAATTCTCTAATGAACTGTAATGAGCAAAACTGTTCCTGTTGCTAGCAAGAGTGATAGGAATATAGATCAGGACAGATGCAGGGAATACAGCTGCTTGTGTCTTCCCTGCAGGCCATCATAAGCAGAATTCTATAAGTAATAGGCCTCATTCATAAGGCATTGCTGTTTGTATGGACCCATATTGCTGCCAGATCCTAAAGGGAGCTTTAAATATGACACTTAAGTTCTGGTTTTCTTTTATGAGTTTTGAAGGGATGATTGGACCTTCTTATATACCAGGATACAAATGTGACTAAAACCTCTACATCCCCCATACTTACACCCCTACTGTTCAGAGTTCATATGGGTCCCTATTACAGACCTGTACACATAACATGCTGCCTGATGGTATCTATGAGAGATAGTGTATGGTCTCTATAATACTGGCATGACATGACACATGATATGGGGTATGTTGTGACTTTTTTTCTCCTAGATTGCATAGAGAAATCTTTGGTCTCATTCAAGTAAACAAATCAGTTGTCCCAGAATTTTCTTAACCTTCTCTTCTATCAATGGCTGTTAATCAGACAGAAATCAACTACACCATATGGCAACATATATCATATAATAGAAAATGAGAGGTGTATTGATCCATCATGAGTTTCGGCTCTACAAATTATGTTGAATAAATTGCTAAGATGTAAAATTTCTTTAAAAAGTTGAGAGAGTGATCTTTATAGAATCGATTCTACTTCATATTCTCCTGAGGATAAGATGTTAAATTGTAGGTTTCTTCATGACATGTATTTCCTGTGCAGTGGTGAGGTAATGGAGTGTGCTTGCCCTTGCGTCTTATTGAGCTTTACATGGTCCTTGTACCATTAAATGCATCACGCATAGACAGTCAATGGCCCCCTCCCATCCTCAGTCTATCTTATTTAACTCATAATGGACCATAGATCATCCTTGTCCTCTTCTGTCTGTAATAACTAAAAATGAAATATTTGTTTTGCGCTGCAGTGAATGTGAACATGAACGACTCCTGCCTCTCTCCAGGGAACAATTGCTCTTTTCCTCACAGCTGTTGTTTTTGTCTTGGTGTTTTTATGTTTTACATTGTATCTCAGAAATATCTGCTGGGTATTTCATGCTTTGGTCAGATGATGAAACCTGACACATTATGTGAGAATAGAAAAACCATGTGGAAAATTCCACAGATTTGTATTAAAGTGCAACTCCAGGCACTGCTCATATGAACATGAGTGGTATAATAGACATTCCCAATTCCCATGTTAAAAACATTAAAACATAGGCAGTGGGCATCTTTATTATAAGCATAAAATATCAATTTTTGCAGATGAAACTAAACTGTGCAAAGTAATCAACACAGAAGAGGACAGTACACTGCTACAGATGGATCTGGATAGATTGGAGGTTTGGGCAGAGAAGTGGCAGATGAGGGTTAACACTGACAAATGAGAATCTTGCCTCAGGCGGTATCTTGTGCTGGCTTTGAAGGGGTGGCATCAGCACAGCCTGTGGCCGATGTCCCCCTTGCCGGTGGCGCTGTAATTTTCCTTTTACAAGACGCACTGCATCTTATAAAGGGAATACTAGTGAGTGCTTCCATTATGGAAGCACTCACTAGTATGCAGGAGGCGGGGAGAGAAGCGATGTGAGCGCTGTACAGTACTTACCCCTCATCCTGCTCGCTCTTCTCAGGGCCCACACTGCTGTGTCCTGGCTGCCTGCAGTGTCAGGACGTAAAGAGCGCACCCTGACCTGTCGCTGAAGTCACCTAGTTGTGTATAAAATTCCTAGACGTTTATGTCCTCCTCCTCCGCAGTTCCTGGGACATGCTAATGAAGCGTGGTGTCCTCGCTGTGTGTATCTGTTGTCACTTGAAATGATATTGAAGAGCGAGTTAACCATTCCAGTGCAGCTGGATTGTTGGTCAAAACATGCTGGATGACAGTGTCAGCTCTGGCCTGTTGCTGTGGCTGCTGCCAACCTCCCCTTCTTCTGATGCTACTTGTGCCAGCTACAGCAACATTTTTGCCACTGCCTGTTCCTTTAGAGGGCCAAGGCAACTGTCTGTTAGCCATAATGTACAGTAACTGTGTCAGTAATGTAATGGATTAACTAAGAATGCGGCAGCAACTGAACAAGATAAACACATGATATATTAGACCGCCCTTTAATACTGAGGTACAATAAGTCTATGTGTAAACTAACAGTTAACTGTGAATGTGGCAGCAGTTGAACAAGATGCACATGGAAATATATTAGTCCACCCTTTAATACTGAAGAACAGTAAGTCTATGCATAAACTAACAGATTAACTATGAAGGTGGCAGCGGTTTAACAAGATGCACACAGCCACACAGTGTATTAGACCACATTTTAATACTGAGGCACAGTAAGTCTAAGTGTAAACTAACAGATTAACTATGAATATGGCAGCGGTTGAACAAGATGCACATGGCAATATATTAGACAACCCTTTAATACTGAGGCACAGCAAGTCTATATATAAAAAAATGAACTATGAATGTGGCAGCGGTTTAACAAGATGCACATAGCGACACAGTATATTAGACCACATTTTAAAGGGAACCTGTCATCAACTTTATGCAGCCCATACTAACAGCAGAATAAAGTAAAGACAGGTGAGTGGATTTCAGCGGTCTGTCATTTATAAGTTAAAAGTAAGTGGTTGCAGAGAACCAACATCACAAACACTGCAGACTGGGCCTGGAAAAGAGACACGGTCACCTGAGAAGAGTCATGGTTATTCATGAATTCCTGCTCTCCCCATCCACCTGCTGATGATTGACAGTCTTCTATCTAGTTTTCTTCCTTTCTCTCTAGGAGAGAACTACCAATCATCAGCAGATGGGCGGGAGAGCTGGAGATTATGAATAACCATGACTCTTCTCAGGTAGATTTGACTGTTTTCAAGGCCAGGGCTGCAATGTTTATGATGCTGGTTCTTGGCAACCACTTACTTTTAGCTCATAAGTGACACACACCGCTGAAATCAGCATTTCTGTCACTATTTTATGCTGCCCTCAGTGAGGTCACCATAA
This sequence comes from Rhinella marina, assembly GCA_900303285.1. Taxonomy (NCBI): domain Eukaryota; kingdom Metazoa; phylum Chordata; class Amphibia; order Anura; family Bufonidae; genus Rhinella; species Rhinella marina. Next base: position 38,697 of record ONZH01007383.1, read on the forward strand.
AGTTGATGACAGGTTCCTTTTAATACTAAGTCACAGTAAGTCTAAGTGTAAACTAACAGATTAACTATAAATGTGGCAGCAGTTGAACAAGATGCACATGGCTTTTATACTCACTTTGCAGTGTCCCCGTTGTCTCCCTATGCTCTCCCTACAGTCTCAAAAAACTCACCCTATGAACTCCCTGCAATGTCCCTGCACTCTCCCTCTCCAATATTCTTCTATTAATAGTTTTTTGCAACACTGTCCCTAGCGCATAAGCGCTTGTCACATCTCTCCATATGCTCAGCTCAGTGAAATGGCGGAGACTGCTCTGGATGAGGGTTTTATAGGTCTGTGACATCACAGGGGGTGGCTATCTGCGGCTGGCTGCATGGAATTATGAGTGATATTGCGTTCCTGGGATTCTTACTTTCAGTTTGTAACAAGTGCAGCCACCAGTTTAGAAAAAAATAATTTGTTATTGCAAACTGTGAAGAAATTTGGTTTCGTGGATAATCCATTTACCTAATCCAACTAATCAAATTCCACTTCAGATGCTTCAATTCATTGAAAGCTAGTGTATAGTTCTGGGTGAGGAGTAACACTGACAAATGTAAGGTTATGCACATAGTAAGGAATAATGCAAGCCACCCGTATATACTAAATGGTAAAACATTGGGTAACTCTGACATGGAAAAGGAATTTTAGTGGATAGCAAATTTAACTGTAGAAATCTGTGTCAGGCAGCTGTTGCCAAGGCCAATAAGATTATGAGTTGCATCAAAAGGGGCATAGATGCCCGTGATGAGAACATAGTCCTGCCACTTTACAAATCACTAGTCAGACCACACATGGAGTACTGTGTACAGTTCTGGGCCATGTGAACAAGGCAGACATAGCAGAGCTGGAGAGGGTTCAGAGGAGGACAACTAAAGTAATAACTGGAATGGGTGGACTACATTACCCAGAAAGATTATCAAAATTAAGTTATTCACTTTAGAAAAAAGATGACTGAGGGGAGATCAAATAACTATGTATAAATACATCAGGGGTCAGTACAGAGATCTCTCCCATCATCTATTTATCCCCAGTACTGTGACTGTGACGAGGGGACATCCTCTGCGTCTGAAGGAAAGAAGGTTTGTACATAAACATAGAAGAGGATTCTTTATGGTAAGAGCAGTGAGACTATGGAACTCTCTGCCTGGTGATGGTAAACTCACTAAAGGAGTTCAAGTGGATGGATGGATGTCTTTTTCAGCCTTACAAACCATGTTATTATAAAGGTCTTGCCTCAGTACAGAATTGGAAGAAAAGTCCAGTGAGTCCACTGTGGAAATGTTATCTGAGGGCTCACAAAATTTAAAGCCTCTTCACTCAATAAATCGTGCGTGTTTGTTGTTCATGGTCTCCACAGACAGCATATGTATCCATTGACTTTAATGTGTGTATTCACACAACATTGGTTTTCTGTGGACTGTGGGTCCACTGGGACACCACAGAAACATGCTCTATTTTTGTCCATGATTACATATCCCTCATTTATATTATAGTCAATGGCCCTGATTTATCACACCTTCACTCCAGAATTCTGTCTTCAAAAAGTCGCACGATAGGGCTTTTGCGACTTTTTTGCGCATTTTTTTGCGACTTTTTGCATGTGTACACCACTCACTCCAGTTTGTAATATGGGTGGAAAAGTGGGTGTGGTTAGCCATGTTAATGAGTTTCACTCCAGATTTATCATTGCGACTTTTTAAAAAAAGTCGCAAAATAGTCGCAATCTCACTCCAGGAGGAGGGTGGAGTAGGAAAAGTGGAGTAGCTTCTCTAGACAGAAGTGTTAGGTTTAAGGACAAGCACATTTATCAAACAACCTGTGACGTTTGATAAATGTGGCAGAAAGTACTCCAACACAGACTGAAGCAAAACTGACTTCAAATATTTTCCTAATGATAAATTCCCCCCAATGTGTTGCTGGAAACCATGGATGCAAGACAGATGCCATCTGTGTTTACTCCATGGTTTTCATGGACCAAAGTTGGAGATGTCCTGAAATTAATTTTCAGTCTAGCAGTGTCCATGGAGCACAGAAGTCACACTGAGGTGAAAAAATCATATACATGGACAAAATATGGATCCTTAAAGGGGTTCTGCAGTTGTTTAAAACTGATGATCTATCCATCAACGCCTGTGATGACGTCCGTGACAAGATGGTCAGTGCTTCATGTTTGAAGAGGTCAGTTAAGGCCCCTTTCACACGAGCGTGTCCGGATTTGGTCCGGATGCGTTCAGGAAAATCCGCACGCATCCGCACCAATCCGCACGCAATCGCAGTCAGTTTTGACTGCGATTGCGTACGTTCGTTCATTTTTTCCCGCGCGGGTGCGAAGCGTTTCAATGCATTTTTCACGCGCGTGAAAAAAAACTGAATGTTTACAAACAACATCTCTTAGCAACCATCAGTGAATCACGCATTGCATCCGCACTTGTGTGCGGATGCAATGCGTTATTCACGCAGCCCCATTCACTTCAATGGGGCCAGGGCTGCGTGAAAAACGCAGAATATAGAACATGCTGCGATTTTCACGCAACGGCGAACTGCTGCGTGAAAAACATCGCTCATGTGAAAAGCCCCATTGAAATGAATGGGTCAGGATTCAGTGCGGGTGCAATGCGTTCGCATCACGCATTGCACCCGCGCGGAAACATCGCCCGTGTGAAAGGGGCCTAAAGGGGTTCTGCAGTTGTTTAAAACTGATGATCTATCCTCTGGATAGATCATCAGCATCTGATCGGCGGGGTCCGACACCCGGGACCCCTGCCGATCAGCTGTTTGAGAAGGCAGGGGTCTGTGGCCTTCTCTGTGTTTTCTTCAGGCCCAGTGACGTCACGACTACCATCACTGGCCTGGGCGGGGCTAAGCTCTGTTCCACAGCTTTTAGGTAGAGACTGAATGGAGAGGTTATTATGTGAGTTCACAGCTCTCTCCACTTCTACGGGAGATGAGGGAACAAACAATCAAGTCAAACGACAACCGCACAGTGAAAAATATGAGGGGGCTATGGAAATGGCACCCCACCTACCGACAGGTTATCTACCGCTGAGATAATGGGAGATTTTAGTAAAGTCTCAGTGAAGCGCATGCTTTACTATCTTGACAATGTAAAATGAGGCAATTTGTATGGAGTCTCGGTAAACTCTAGTATTTGCGGGTGTATTTATAACGGTCTCTTTATCAGTAAAGTTCAGGCTCAAGATTGAAGCATATTTCATCTCTCTGATGCTAGCCGCCCGTATCAGACTCCGTTCACATCTTAAATCTCCGTCCCACCACACCGCCTTCTTCTGTATCCAGCCCCTGCCTTACAAAACTCCCCATCTATCACATCCGCATCCTCCACTCTGCTATATGTTCAGCTCTAGTAGATAAATCTCCCAGACACATCCCAACTGATCCATTACAAATTTTTCATTACATGTTAGCGAAACAGCTACTGAAAGAGATAGTTACTGTTCTGAGGATTACAAGGCTCCACGGCCCATGTTCGAGCTGATAAATTTTAAAGGAAAAGTCATTTGCATTAAAGTGCAGAACCCGGTAGACTTAAAAAGAATGCAGAATACACCTTTGATATCTAGACTTATCCCATATCCCAGTGGCAGTAACACAATCATCAGTATCTGCTCCTCGCCTTTCAACGTGAGAGGTGGTCCATATCAACTGTTGCGCCCCTTTACAACATTTTGCAGTGGCATTTTCCTGTGGACCCATGGCAAAATCCACATGAGTTGTTTGCGCAACTTTCTGCACTGCTTAGGCAGGTTGCTGGCTCAAACAATTCACGGAAAAAGGTGCACTACAACGGTAAATGCAATTGATAATATATGGCTAAACCCTCACGCTGAGGTTAAAATGAGACTTTTGCCATAAGAACATACCGGAGCCTGAGCATCCCGTCAAGATATCTAAAGTGGCACGGGACCTAACGCTAACCTACCTATGCCATATGGGCAGTTATGGAAGGAGCATAGATGCCGGCACACAGCGACCAACTCCTAGTTACCTCCAGCGTGAGATCACACATACAATGGGAGGAGGGAGGAGACTGTGAGTCCCACCTACCAATGACTCATGTGACTCAGGCTGAACAGGTGCACCTAAATATTACCATTAGATCTAAATCAAGGCACATTCAAACCTGGCGTTGCCACACCTCCAGGTGTAAATGTACAAACACAATCATCACACAATCACACAACACAATGGTCATAAATGGCAGAAAAATGATCAAAACACCATATGCTGTTGCGCATATCCAATCGGGGAAGCAAATCCTGCACATGTGATCCGTTGCTAACAGCAGAGACCAGCTGTGTATGGAGACTTAGTGGCAATGCTCCATGGGAAAAATACATGCAAGGAGATATCATCCAGGGAAAGAAGCATCTTGATAGCGTCACCTTCTGGAAGTCACCTATCCTCAGGATAGGTCATCAATATCAGTTCGGCGGGGGTCTGACACCCGGCACCCCCACTGATCAGCTGTTTGAAGAGGAGGCGTGCACAGTGCCAGCTCTGCCTCCTCTTCATTGTTTACCTGCTCGCCGTAACATCCACAGCGGTGAGCAGGTGTAATTACACCCAAGCCATTCATTTCAATGGGAAGGCTTGTTTCCATTCACTTGTATAGGAGCGATCCTCCTTATTGAAATGAATGAGACGGTTAGGTGTAATTACACCTGCTCACCGCTGCGGATCTTACGGCAAGCAGGTAAACAATGAAAAGGAGGCAGCGCTGGCAACAGCTGATCAGTGGGGGTGCCGGGTGTCGGACCCACGCTGATCTGATATTGATGACCTGTCCTGAGGATAGGTCATCAATAAATATAACTTGGACAACCCCTTTAATTCAATAAAATTCCAAAACTATTCAGATCCAAGTGCTGGTTTAAAAACTTTAGAATATTTTTTTTGTGAGACAATCCCTTTAAGAGGCAAGTGCATCTTAATAAATTAGTCACATCCCAGAAACCCGAGTCATTGTTGGCATAGACTTAATTAAAGTTATACTAAATCCGAAAAGCAGAGGAATCCCCCCCCCCCCGCATTATGCCCCACCCCTTTTTTCTCATTTTCAAAAATAAGTCAAGAAATTGAAAAAGTTGCAACTTATGGTGCAAATAATGGCGTTCACCATAACTCGGGAATGTTTTACGGCACTGGCTTTAATAAAACGTCTCCCAGTATGTACAGTATGATGTCTGCTATAAATGACTCCTGGAAATCATTTACAGGTCAATGACTGTAAACTCGTAAGAGCTTCCACTGATATACTGAAATATCCCCCCCCTGTCCTGACCCGTGCCAGATCTCAGCATTTTCTACGAATCCCCCCCAGACTACTCCCTATGTAATTGCTTCCATGCTCTGTGATCTCCTCCAATACACTGTGCAGCATTTAATCTGCATTCTGCACTTCTCTTTCATCTTGTCCTATTTTATGAAATCTTCATTAAATGTAAAGTCAGTGACCGCTGCTGCCCCAGCAGGGAAATATTTGCATGCTTGAAATATTTTATAGCCATCTATTACTTCCAGTTTCATAAACGTCTCATTTATTATATACAGTCTTCAGTGTGGTGGAAAATCTCTGTCTTGTAACTTTTTGAGCCCATGATCTACAATGCAGAAAAGGTCCCTGAGGATTTTAACTTGACTTGAACAGCCGGAAAAAAAACACGTAAGAGTGAATATAATGTAGGTGTTACAGAAAACAAGACATTGAGGGTTTGCAGGATTGGTGAAAATAAATATCTCAGCTGAAAGAAATAAATTATTATTAGTACTGGATACACCACCGAGAAAATGTGTTCATGAAAGCTTCTGTTCCCTTTTTTAGGGCATCAGGTTTGTGCTCCAGAGCTGCGCTTCCTACTTTCTTTGGATATAGAGAGCTGCTTTTGATCAGCTGGTCACCCAGTGGCATACAAATATATTGATTCTTCACTTCTCTTCCTTCCCGACCCTCCTGGATACTTGTTGTTCTTGTTCATGGCTTTTCTAGTCACCATTAATAATTCAAGAAGACCAAAGCATTCTATTCCTGGTGTAAAGGATCACACACACACGAGGGGTAACATTTACTTTTCTAGCAAGCAATTAGAGATGAGCGAATCATTCAAAAAATGATTCGCCGAACATTCGCCGAACTTTTCCTAAAATTCGTATATTCGACGAATAGATTTGTTGTATTTGCGTCCAAAATATACGTTATTATATGCTAATAACGTTATTATATGCTCACTAATAACGAACGTTCATTTAGAAAATGTACACAACTTCTTAGAAGACGTACGCATGAGCGTACAAATAGCTTACGAATCTCAGCGTACTATTGTCTAAGCGATTACGCAGGCACGTACGAGGAGAGGCCGCGGCGTGCACTCCTCAGAGGCAGAGCGAATATTCGAGAAATATATATGGTAAAGTGCAAATACATTATTATAGGTGTAATATAAAAATTTAAAATAACACCTACCTAGTATGCTAACGGAAACGTTTAAGTCTCTTTTCTTCTGACGCTTGTCATAGAACTGGAGCAGAGTCCCAAACTCAGTTGCAATTTGTAATCCACATAGGTAAAATTGTAATCCAAATGGGTAAAAAAAAAGCAGCAAAGGTTCCTTAAAAAACCCTCTTTCAAGGGGCTCCCCAAATAACCTGAAAAGGGGGAAAAAGGGATGAGGCGCACAAATGCGCAATTTAATTTCCTGAGTTGCCTCGTCATCCTCCCGCGCTGGAGAAAGGGGCGGAACTACAAGGGAGGAGTCTGCATCGCTGAATTGAATTCGTACGCAACAGCATATAGAGTAACTACAAGGGAAAAGTCTGCATCACTGAATTGAATTCGTGCGCGACAGCGTATAGAGTAACTAAATTATACATAGAATAGCGTATAATTTATAGGACACACTACGTAGCGAATGCGTACAAAAGCGAAGCGAATCACCTCATATTCGGATTCGCTTCGCAGCTGAAAAATCCCAAGATTCAATATGAATCTACGAAGCGGCGAATAGATTCGCTCATCTCTACAGGCAATACATACTCCAGCTCAGGTACATTAGGGTCATCTTATGGTTTCCATTCATTTCAATGAAGGGCACAACCTGGGAGAAAACAGCTATGACAAATTGCCTATTTGGATTTGCACATCGTGTATCTAACCGGGTGAGTTTTGACACTGAGAAGCATTGGCAATTTGGAAAAGAGTTGGCTGCTCACTGAGCAGGCACTCTATGGGGTAGATGTGGGGGAGGATGGTAGCATGGAGGCTCAGGAAAGTGAGGTAGCTAGCTGGGTAACAGAAAGCAGGGTAGAGCGAAGAGTGCCAGGGAGACTAGTGCGGATCTGACACACCCCAACAAGTTTGCAAGGTTGGCAGATGAGGTGGATGTTAGTTTCACACTTCCTCTGCCAGACAAGGGCATGTCAGCTCCAGTAAGCAGGGGACCAGGAGAGCAGGGCAGGCCAGACAGGTGCTGGTAGAGGGAGATCCAATTATTAGGGGTACAGATAGGGTGATCTGTCACAAAGACGGGGATCATCGAATGGTGTGTTGTCTTCCTGGTCCTCTAGTTCGACACATTGTGGATCGGGTTGACAAATTACTGGGAGGGGCTGGAGAAGATCCAGCAGTCATGGTCCATATCGGAAACAATAACAAAGTTAGAGGTAGGTGGAGCGTCCTTAAAAATGATTTTAGGGATTTATGTCACAAGCTTAGTGCAAGGACCTCAAAGGAAGTGTTTTCCAAAATACAAGAAAGGCAGTGGGAGATTAGGGAGGTAAACAAGTGGCTCAAGAACTGGTGTAGGAAGGAGGGATTTTGGGTTCCTGGAGAACTGGGCTGACTTCTCTGTTGGCTACAGGCTCTATCGTATGGATGGGCTGCACCTCAACGGGGAAGAGGCAGCTGTTTTGGGGGAGAAGATGGCTAGAAGGTTGGATGAGTGTTTACACTAGGGACTGGGGGCGAGGGTAATTACATTATAGGAGGGGAAGATAGTGCAGATAGTGGAGCGAAGTAATGGAACTGGGGGAGAAATGGAAGGAGGGACTAGAACAGTTCATAGGGAAAGGTGTAGGGGAAAAATATACATCAACCTCTTAAAGAGGCTCTGTCACTACCTCCTAACCTATGTATTAAAATACATAGGTGGGTAGTGGCCTCACAATGAATTCAAATCATACCTGTAATTCCGTTGTAGATGCAGCGGTTGATGTGTAATTTGATGTTTAAAAAGTATGCAAATGAGCCTTCGGAGCACCGGAGAGCGGGCTTTTCCCTTCTGAGCACCGTATCTTCACCGCCCTCCCGGGTCCTAGGCACGCCCTCCATTGTTTAGAAACTCTTCTTTCCTTTATGATTGACAGCGCTAGACTGTTCGGCGCATCTGAATGATGTCCCAGGCATGCGCAGTAGCGCTTGCAGTGCCGAACACTGCAAGCGCTTGGATTCAACTGCGCACGCGGCGTCACTTCGCCGAACCCAGAAGTGACGGCGCACGCTTCTTATCAGCTGAGAGGAGCCAGGAGCGAGCTCGGCGAAGTGACGGCACGTGCGCAGTTGAATCCAAGCGCTTGCAGTGTTCGGCACTGCAAGCGCTACTGCGCATGCCTGGGACATCGTTCAGATGCGCCGAACGGTCTAGCGCTGTCAATCATAAAGGATAGGGGAGTTTCTAAACACTGGAGGGCGTGCCTAGGACCCGGGAGGGCGGTGAAGATACTTTGCTCAGAAGGGAAAAGCCCGCCCTCCGGTGCTCCGAAGGCTCATTTGCATACTTTTTAAACATCAAATTACACATCAACCGCTGCATCTACAAGGGAATTACAGGTATGATTTGAATTCATTGTGAGGCCACTACCCACCTATGTATTTTAATACATAGGTTAGGAGGTAGTGACAGAGCCTCTTTAATTATATGTATACTAATGCCAGAAGCCTGACTAATAATACTGGTGAACTGGAAGAAGTAATGTGTGAGGAGGACTATGATATAGTGGGAATAAATGAGATATTAATGAAAAATAAATGAAAATCGTCATACTTACACCTCAGTGGTAACCCATTTCAGCCAGCAATTGACTGCAGTGGCCACATTCCTGTCTCAGAGCATTATCCCAAGCAGTATTTGGTATTTCCAACATGCTATGACATTTAAGTATATTTTTTTCTTGGACAACCCCCATAAGTACTCTATCGTGTCAGCATTCCTGTAAGCATAAGGAATATTTTATGGGAAATCCTGAATTCTATATACATGTTACAAGATGACATTACAGAATATAAAACATGCTGCGATTCTTGCGCAACGCAGAACTGATGCGTGAAAAACAATGCGCACACCCCCATTGAAATGAATGGGTCATGATTCAGTGCGCCTGTTATGTGTTAACTTCACGCATTGCACTAGCGCAGAAAACTCGCTTGTGTGAAAGAGGCCTAATGCAGGACAGGACTGGTTCTACAGAGCAAGACACAATCTTAGTAACTATTCCCCTCACAGCTCTCTAATTTGGTATATGAAAATGGGTTTTCTAAAGTAGTCATCCCCTTTATATTTTTTTGACAGTATCATTTAAAGCTACCAAGAACTTGATTAACCCTTTCGCTACCGGCATCATGGCCGGCAGGTCTCTGCTGTTTCAAACAGCAGAGACCTGTTGCTACTTACTGCCATAGGCGATCGCTAACTAAAGGAATTAGATGCTGGGATCAAGTGAGATCACTGTATCTAATAGCACTAGAACCCGGAAGCGCGCGCTTCCGGGTGTTCCACAGGTGCCCCGTGTGGCCATTCGAGGCAGCTGGACTCTATATGAACGCAGTAAGCCTCACTGATGAAGCTTACATCGTTCATGCTGCAATTCTTATTTTGGCCACTAGATAGGCCAAGATAAGGGTTCTCTGGTACTCTGGTGGACCAGTCCGACCCTACTGCTATCTATCTTGACTGCCAGTATGCCCAACCATCACTAAGGTGTCCACCACTAGAACAGTGCTCCGAACACAACTGAGAAAGCCTGTGGCATATTGTAATGTGACTAATGGGAAGTTAGGTTAGACTCTGAGCCCTCACCTTGGTTTAATTGTGTCCACATCCTGGTGATTTAAAGGAAAAGTGTCACTAAAATATTTTTCTGACACTTAAAACCAGATAGTGACATATATCCTTTTTTTCTAATCTCTTTTTATTTTCTGATTGCATACAATTTTATTCTGTTTTCTGAACATGAGTATGGGGGCGGCCATCTTGCCTGTTCTATTCTTAACAGCTTTTACAAAACATTAAAAAAAATGCCTTACAGCAGCCGCATGGTCCATAGACACAATGGTCAGGAGGGGACCTCATTGACTTCTATGGGAGAGTTTTCTAGGTGTACTCTGTGACCTGTGCAGAGGTCAGGAGGGACTAGATAAACTGTGATATCACCTATTGTGAATGCTGGATACTATCTTATCTATCATTCTCCTGCCTGTAATTATATCACCTCTGTGTATAGATAAGCAAAAACTGTAGGATTTTATGTTTTTTGTTTAAATATAGATGTTAAAATGGAAAATTAAAAATAACATCACCAAAACATCTTCAAAAACATGTTAAATGTAAAAACGTGATTTTAACAATAGGTTATTTTCTGATGACACATTCCCTTTAAATACCCAAGGCAACGAATGGAGGGCCCTACATGCGTCATGGGGGCTGAAAATAAAACAACAAACAAAGTCCTCCCGCGAACCAACTTCTAAAGGTTGGCAGCTATATATATCAGAATTAGGCTTTATTTATCAGAAAGGTCTCATAGGGAAACTGTCGGTCACCAATAGAACCAGTCAGTACTCAGCTTTCATTTCATACACGGTTCTGAAAAAAATAAAGCTGTCCCCTGAAACAACTGCTAGGAGAACTATGAGACAGTTGTAATAAATGGGGCCCACATAGTCAACTGTCATGAATTTGGCGGGACTTTCCTTTATTTTCAGAGACAGTTCTGGTAAATTTGGGCTGTCCAGGAGCCAGAAATAGGCATGGCTAAAATAAACTCTGCCCATAAGCAGTGTTGCTGGGTGGGGACAGGGCATTCCTAACGGCGGGCCTTAGAAGCCCCAATTTTAGCAACTTAAAAATTGGTAAGTATGGGCCCATTGTGTGTGATGTGTGTTTACTCGTGTATCTGGCATAAAAAAGTCACAAATATTGGCATATTGGCAAAACTGGCGACTTTTCACCTTTTAAACCATGTTTTTGAAAAGTGAGTAGTGGCATTGGTAAGAGGTGGAGGGGCCTACACAGCTGACAAGTTTAGCAATACTTTCACCAGAAAATTGGTATAAATTGCACATTTTGGCCCCGTCGTTTCGCTGAGGTTTCCAATTTCTCACTGTGTAGATTAGCACAGCATTGCTGTAGCGTTAGTGTTGTCTCTGTTTTCTTCAGCATGCCATGTGCCTGGGAGGACGCTGCAGATTTAGTGTGAAAAGAGTCTTAGATCTGAGGGTAAGCTATGTCAGACGATGGCGGCAAGAGTGATTTTAACCCTTAGACTCCCAGCGCCATACATGTACAGTGCTGTAAAATCCGGGGCCCAAGCCCCAATGCGTATATACCATATTCTTGAAGTATCTACCCTGCCTCCCTCACACACACCTTAGCACTTAACATACATTTTACTTGTTGCATGGACACTATCAAACATACAGAACTATACAGCACCACATACCTATTACATCCAGTGCCTCATAGGTGACGTCTCCTCTGATGTAGCATTTTTCTTTCTTCATCTTCTCCCTTTGGCCCATGACTTCTTTCAGCAGCATCTTGTCTGCACAGTTTACCTAACAGACATCTTAGGTTCCTCATTTTCCTATTATCATCATCCTCTCACCCCACTACTCCAACAATATTATGCTGCTGATGCCCCCAATACTGTGCCATTGTGCTCCCCAAATCCTATACCGCAGAAATTATATTGACATACAGATTAGTCCCCCCCATATAAAAGTCCTACCAATAGCAACAATGCTTTACCAGAGTGCCCTAATTAGTATTAATGCCCTCTACAATGCCCCCAATAATGATACTGCTCCCCAAGAGTATCTCTGTTAGTGATAGTCCCCTTCATATTGTGCCCAATTATAATAACCACCATAGTATTAATACTCTATAGTATTAATAAGGACCCCTGTAGTACCTCCAGTAGTATTTATCCACCTTTATAGTGTCCTCAGTGGCTATAGGATCACCAGTGGTTACTGTCTAATGCATCCCTATAGTGCCCCAGTAATGCCGCCTTATAGTGGTTCCAGCAATGACAATGCCCCAGTTGGGCTACCAGTATTAATAATGCCCCTGAGAGCCTGACAGTGCCTTCAGTAATAGTAATGCCCCCCATAATTCCCCCAGTAAAAAGGCCCCTATAGTGCCAGCTATATTCCCCAGTAATAATAATGCCCATATAGTGCCCCCAGTAATACTAATGACCCCACAGTGCCCCTGTATTAAAAATGCACCTTTTGGGGCCCCCAATAATGACAATAACCCCTGAAGTGCCCAAGTAATAATAAGTGCCCTGAGTAATCATACTTCCTATTGTGCTCCAGTAATATTAATGCCCCCTATTTTGTCTCTGGTAGTGTCACTACAATTCCCCCCAGTAATATTCCCCCCAGTAATATCCCCCTATAGTGCCTACAGTAATGTCCTCTAGTTACCCAGTAATTTCCTCCACTGCCCCAGTAATGTCCCCACAACCCCACCTGCACTCACCAGTAACAGGCTTGGCACAGTCACTGTACTTCATGCCAGGCCCCGTTAGAGTGCCCATCACAGCAGCATCACATCCACATACCTCCCAACTTTGTAAAGGGACATAGAGGGACATATTGTATGGCGCGCTAAGCATACTGCGGCAAATTTTTTCAGCACTAGGCCACTCCCCAACTCCTCCCACTATACACCTAATCCCACCCAGTCCCCTTACTGCTCCACATAGTAAATATTCCCCAGTTATGTGCCCCAATAATATGCCCTGTTATGTGCCCCCAGTAGTATGACCAGCTGTGCCCCCAGTAATCTGACCAGGTGTGCCCCCCAGGAATATGCCCGGTTATGTGCCCCCAGTAATATGACCACATTGTGCCCCACTGTAATATGCCCACATTGTGCCCCCTTGTAATATGCCCACAGTGCCCCCTTGTAATATGCCCACATTTTGCCCCCTTGTAATATGCCCACATTGTGCCCCCCAGTAATATGTTGTGCCCTTCACAGAAAGTTAAAAAAAAAAATAAAAACCATATACTTACCTTCTTCCAAGCAGCAGCATCACCAGAAGGACATCATCTTCTCTAGACTGGAGGGGGCGGAGCCAAGGCTGAATATCGGCCGTCCCCGCCCAGACCGGAGGTATGCAAGGGGGGAGGGAAGGAGGATGGAAGAAGTAGCCAGCCGATTCCGGCTTTCTGCTTCTTCATGTAATAGGCAACTGTCTCTGCGTCCTATGGACAGTATGCACAGGGTTTTAACAAGCCACCACTAGATGGAGCTTATGTCACCTCCTCTACTTAGAAAGGACAAACCTTCTAGAGACAAGTCAGTCTATTATGGGGCTTTAAAGGAAGCACATGCAAAATGAAGTGCTGTCCTGGAGCAGGTACCAACCAGAACAAGCAGTCACAATATGGAGCCATTTTATGTAAAATATTACAAGCCAAAATGTACACGCACATGAGATTCCATGCACCGTGATATCATCAACTGACCTCTGTGGACTCAGGATTGGACACCCCAGGGAGTGTCACCACCTGAGAAAGCTGCCTGCAGCAGTAGGAGAGTTATATTCATTTGATTATATTCACACATGGTAGATATGTTGAAATTTATCTGACTGCAATGTATATATAATACAGAGGTCAGTTTACTGTATGTATATATATTACAGAGGACAGTATAATGTATATATACTACAGAGAACAGTATACTGGATATATACTACATATATTTATATTATAGAGGACAGTATACTGTATATATATATATATATATATATATATATATGTACTACTGAGTACAGTATAATATATATATATATATATATATATATATATATATATATACTACAGAGGACAGTATACTGTGTATATATAAATATATATATATATATATACTACAGAGGACAGTATAATATATACATACATGCTAATGAGGACAGTATACTGTATATATATACTACAGAGGACAGTATACAATATATATACATGCTACGGAGGACAGTATACTGTATATATATAATATAGAGGACAGTATACTGTATATATACAGTGGGGAAAAAAGTTCTCCCACTTAAAAAGATGAGGCCTGTAATTGACATCATAGGTAGACCTCAACTATGAGAGAAAATGAGAAAACAAGTCCAGAAAATCACATTGTCTGATTTTTAAAGAATTTATTTGCAAATGATGGTGGAAAATAAGTATTTGGTCAATAACAAAAGTTCATCTCAATACTTTGTTATATCTCTTTTGTTGGTAATGACAGAGGTCAAACGTTTTCTGTAAGTCTTCACAAGGTTGGCACACACTGTTGCTGGTATGTTGGCACATTCCTCCATTCAGATCTCCTCTAGAGCAGCGATATTTTGGGGCTGTCTCTGGGCAACACGGACTTTCAACTCCCTCCAAAGGTTTTCTATGGGGTTGCGATCTGGAGACTGGCTAGGCCACTTCAGGACCTTGAAATGCTTCTTACAAAGCCACTCCTTCGTTGCCCTGGCGGTGTTCTTGGGATCATTGTCATGTTGAAAGACCCAGCCATGTTTCATCTTCAATGCCCTTGCTGATGGAAGGAGGTTTGCACTCAAAATCTCATGATACGTGGCCCCGTTCATTCTTTCATGTACACGGATCAGTCGTCCTGGTCCCTTTGCAGAGAAACAGCCCCAAAGCATGATGTTGCCACTCCCATGCTTCACAGTAGGTATGATGTTCTTTGGATGCAACTCAGCATTCACTCTCCTCCAAACACAATGAGTTGTGTTTCTACCAAACAGCTCTACTTTGGTTTCATCTTACCATATGACATTCTCCCAATATTCTTCTAGAACATCCAAATGCTCTTTAGCAAACCTCAGACGGGCCTGGATATGTACTGGCTTAAGCAGGGGGACACGTCTGGCACTGCGGGATCTGAGTCCCTGGCGGCGTAGTGTGTTACTGACGGTAGCCTTTGTTACGTTGGTCCCAGCTTTCTGCAGGTCATTCACTAGGTCCCCCCATGTGGTTCTGGGACTTTTGCTCACAGTTCTTGTGATCATTTTGACCCCACGGGGTGAGATCTTGTGTGGAGCCCCTGATGGAGGGAGATTATCAGTGGTCTTGTATGTTTTCCATTTTCTAATTATTGCTCCCACAGTTGATTTCTTCACACCAAGCTGCTTGCCTATTGCAGATTCAGTCTTCCCAGCCTGGTGCAGGTCTACAATTTTGTTTCTGGTGTCCTTCAACAGCTCTTTGGTCTTCACCATAGTGGAGTTTGGAGTGTGACTGTTTGAGGTTTTGGACAGGTGTCTTTTATACTGATAAGGTCAAACAGGTGCCATTACTACAGGTAATGAGTGGAGGACAGAGAAGCCTCTTAACCCTTACAGTACCGGCGCCGTACATGTACGGCGCTGGTACGATGCGGGCACATGGCGCCCGCTCGCGGGTGCGGCGGGCGTCATGGCCGGCAAGTCTCTGCTGTTTCTAACAGCAGAGACTTGCCGCTACCTACTGTATCGGCGGCGTCTTCCGGGGTGACTAGATGCCGTGATCACACGTGATCACGGCATCTAGTTGCGTCTAAACCCGGAAGCGTTCGCTTCCGGGTGGTGTACAGACACCCCGTGTGGCCAATCGGGGTGTCTGTACACCATATGAAAACTGTAATCCTCGCTGGTGAGGATTACAGTTTTCAAAGTGCAATTCTTATTCTGGCCACTAGATGGCAGGCCAGGATAAGAAATGAGCAATTGATGGATTTAACTGCCTCTAGTAAATCCATAATTGCTCATAAAGAAAATTAAAAAGCCACAATATATAAGCTCATATTTGAGCATTCAAATAGTAAAAAAAAATTAAAAAAAATGTTAAAAAATATATAAAAATAAAAAAGATATAAAAGTTCAAATCACCCCCCTTTCCGTATAAGTAAAAAATAAATACCTAAATAACACTAAATATAGACATCATGGGTATCACCGTGACCGAAAACGCCCGTACTTTTAAAATATAAAAAAAAAAATCCAATACGGCGAATTGTGTGGCGGAAAAAAGCGTCCAAATGGCGATTTGCCGTTTTTTGTCGCTTTTTTTTTCTAAAAAAAATTAAATAAAAAGTGATCAAAAAGTCATACACACCCCAGAATGGTATCAATAAAATCTTCAGATTGTCCCGCAAAAAATGAGCCCCCATACAGCTCTGTACACATAAATACCAAAAAGTTATAGGGGTCAAGATATGACAAGGAAAAAAAAAAAAAAAAAAAGGGCAACTTTCTAATTTTTTGTTCACTATCAAAACGCAGGAAAAACTATACATATTAGGTATTGCCGGATTCGTACTGACCAGTAGAATGAAAATAACGGGTCAGTTTTAATGCACATCGAACGCTGTAAATAAGAAACCCGTAGAACTGTAGCGGAATAGCGTTTTTTTTGCAATTTCACCTGATTTTTTTTCCCGCTTCCCACTACACCATATGCAATATTAAATGGTGGCGTTGGAAAGTACAACTTGTCCCGCAAAAAACAAGCCCTCATACAGCTATGTGAACAGAAAAATAAAAGAGTTATGGCTGTTGGAAGGCAGGGAGCGCAAAACGAAAATGCATGACCGAAAAAACCTCCGGTACTGAAAGGGTTAAAGAAGAAGTTACAGGTCTGTGAGAGCCAGAAATCTTGCTTGTTTGTAGGTGACCAAATACTTATTTTCCACCATAATTTGCAAATAAATTCTTTAAAAATCAAACAATGTGATTTTCTGGATTTGTTTTCTCATTTTGTCTCTCATAGTTGAGGTCTACCTATGATGTCAATTACAGGCTGACCTCATCTTTTTTGGTGGGACAACTTGCACAATTGGTGGCTGACTAAATACTTTTTTTCCCCCACTGTATATATATATATATATATATATATATATATATATATATATATATATGTATATACATACGCACACATGGAGGACTGTGTACAGTTCTGAGCTCCTGTGAACAAGGCAGACATAGCAGAGCTGGAGAGGGTTCAGAGGAGGGCAACTAAAGTAATAACTGGAATGGGTGAACTACAGTACCCAGAAAGACTATCAACATCAGGGTTATTCACTTTAGAAAAAAGATGACTGATGGGAGATCTAATAACTATGTATAAATATATCAGGGGTCAGTACAGAGATCACTCCCATTATCTATTTATTACCAGGACTGTGACTGTGACGAGGGGACATCCTCTGTGTCTGGAGGAAAGAAGGTTTGTACACAAACATAGAAGAGGACTCTTTACTGTAAGAGCAGTGAGACTATGGAACTCTCTGCCTAAGGAGGAGATGATGGTAAGTTCACTATAAGGCTCCATTCACACGTCCTGTTTTTCTTTCCTGATTTGATCCAGATTTTCTCAGGACTCATTGAAATGAATGGATCCAGATCAGGATCAGGATCGAATCAGGAAAGAAAAACAGGACATGTGAATGGAGCATAAGAGTTCAGGAGGGGCCTGGATGTATTTCTGGAGGGTAATAATATTACAGGTTATAGTTACTAGAGATGGGTCGTTGAATCAGGGAATAATTCTGATGCCTGATTGGAGTCGGGAAGGAATTTTTTCCCCTAAAGTGGGGAAAATTGTCATGGGGATTTTTGCCTTCCTCTGGCTCAACCTGCAGGATAACAGGCTGAACTGTTGGATGTATGTGTTTTGTCAGCCTTAGGCATCATGCACATGGCCCGTACTGCGGCCCGCAAACTTCGGGTCCCTTCACTTGAATGGGTCCACAATCTGGAAGGTATGGTGCGGAACGGAGGCACGGAACCCCATGGAAGCACTATGGGATTTCTGTCTGTGCCTCTGCACTGCAAAAAAATAGAGCTTTGTGGTCCCCAATGCATGGAACAGCCGTGTGCATGAGGCCTTAGTCTAGGGCTACACGGCGACACCTGTCGTGGCCAGGATCGCTGAGGTGTGGCGATTCCATTGAAATGAATAGGCTCGCCATGCAAGAAATCCAACATGGCTGGATTTCTTGGGACTGCCGCGACGCTCCCTTCATTTCTATGGGATCCCCACTACTCAGCCTTAGGCTATGACTACACTGCAACTTTTTGTAGCACAACTGATTGACTTTAACTATTGAACTACAGCTGCAATCCAAATGAATACAATCTTGTGGACTGCAGCGGTCATTCAATAGCTAAAATCAATCAGTCGCGCTACTAAAAGTTGCAGTGTAGCCATAGCCATACACACTATATTACTATGTTATTAATGTATGGGGGTAATACTGATCTTCCTGCAGTGGTCTGTTAGTAACAATACGGTGGTAATATTCAGTCACTATTTAGCTTTATTACATGTAGTCATGGTGCGGCATTATCTGGATTGGGGGCCCACTCAGGTGACGGATGCTGACCCCCCTATCTATGCCCCGGAATCATGCCACTGATTATGACACTCAGACTCTCTAGCCAATGACATCACAGATAGTGACCATGCCAGGATTCTAATGATGACATCACAAAGGATGGCTTAGCATCAGAGTGGCCATCTTGAATGTACTTTATTAATCTACCCTTAATGGAGATATCACTAGTGGATGGAGTTTTACCTGGGGGGGTCATTTATTTTGAGACTTGTACTAGTTTTCTGGCTATAATAAAAGTTACAAACTTTGGCACATGCAGATTATATGGAAAAATGTGTGAATTTAAATTTTACGCTTTTAAAAATGGGTAACTCACACCTCAGGCTCCAGCTCTGAGCTTACTTACTATACCCTTATGATACCCAAAGAAAATAGGGGCTGAGTAAAATGTGTGCAATTTGATAATTAAGTGAAATAAAACACCATTTTTTCTTTAAAAAAAACACTATGTTTATTTATAAAAAGGTTTTAGGTTTTAAGTGGATTTTTTGCAGCTCTGGCTCCGTCTTCAGGATCGGCTGGATTCAGGTCCGCTAACTTGTAGAGGAGGAGGTCAGGGGTCGCACCTCTGGCAGGTTTTCAGGGACAGAATATTGTCACCAGAGGTTCCTCATGTTGTCTTGTAGTCGGATCCTAGAAGAGAAAATACCCAAATAAAAAAACAGTTTACAAAAACACAAGGAGAAGACGGAGGGAAGCGGCCAAACTTACCGGACCTGGTGGAACTCTGCTCGTCTTCACTGGAATTTCAGATGGTTTGGATGGTAAAACCTTATATAGATGGTAAGTGGGCCCCAAGGGGTAGAGGGTAAGTGGGCCCCAAGGGGTAGATGGTAAGTGGGCCCAAAGGGGTAGATGGTAAGTGGGCCCCAAGGGGTAGATGGTAAGTGGGCCCAAAGGGGCAGATGGTAAGTGGGCCCCAAGGGGTAGATGGTAAATGGGCCACAAGCTGCAGATGGTAAATGGCCCCAAGCCGCAGATGGTAAATGGGCCCGGGCGGCAGATGGTAAGTGGGGCCAAGCAGCAGATGTTATGGTGGCCAAGGGGCAGATGGTATACTAAGGGCCTATCGGCAGATGTTACAGCCGGCAGAGGATGCAAGATGGCCTCTTTCTCTTCCGGGGGTTTGAGGCCCTGATGTTGGTGGTGCTCCCCGGAAGGTCCGCCATCTCCACATCCTCTGGATACTGTCGGGGGCCTACTTCCATTTTGTCGTCCTCACTGTGATCAGACTTCATCTCAACATCGTCTGCATACTGTCGAGGGCCGACATCCATTTTCTCTATCGCAGTCACCACAGGAATCGTCTTTGTCATCCTCCTCTTCTTCCGAGACTTCCCCATAGTGACAGCCAGCTAGAGATACTGACACTGGTGTCAGGGCGTGACCCCCATTTATGGGATTAGACCACAACCCCTGATTATTATGTCATAAGTAAGTGAGTCATGCCCATTATGACATCACAAGTAAAAAAGTCATGCCAGAGGCATAGTAAAGGGGGGGGGGCAGGGGGACACAAGCATCTAATGATGACATCACAAGAAGTGCCTTAGCATGAGAGCGGCCATATTGAATATACTGGACTCATACTTTTTTAATATCACATCATGTACATACCTGTTCTTGCCTAAAATGTTCTTCATGTTTCTTCATTCTCTTCAAATAGAATTTGGGATGAGGGGTGGGATATCTGACCCCAGAGGAATTTGGTCCCTATAGCAGCCAATCATAGTGCAGCTTTCCTTTTGAATTTGGCTACTCAAAAATAAAAGCTGCACTGTTATTGGTTGCTAGGGGCAACAATGACTGTTCTACTGTTAATCTGACCCAATGTGTGAGATGATTGGAGTGATATATTGTGAGATTATGGGAGTGATACATTGTGTATGAGAAAGAGATGATGGGAGTGATACAGTGTGAGATGGTGGGAATGATGGGGATATAATTGGAGTAATACATTGTGTGTGAGAGGATGGGGGTGATAAATTGTGCATAAGATGACGCTATTGATAGATTGTGGATGGAAGGATGGGAGTGATACATTGTGTGTGAGATGATTGGAGCGCTTACAGATATTTATCTACTATATAACATTTTTACAATAAAACATTTTAAAGATATTTCTGATACTTTACAATGTATTATTGTGTAATATACAGGACTGTACAAGGGATGCAGTGTAATATATAGCAGTGGTCCCCAACCACCGGGCACTGGATGATTATTTGCCGGGTCGCGGCAAGCAGGGCCCTGGTCGCAAATGGAGGGCAGCGGAGGCAGGGCACAGGGAGATGAGCGCTTTCATTGTGGAAGTGCTTATCTCCATAGTCATCTGTATCACCGTCCTCAGGATAGCCATACAGATGCCTGTGCTGCGGCGGGGCAGGGGAGAGGCGTCTCCCTTCCCCGGTCCTCTCATTGGTTGCAGGCTTAGTGCCTGTAGCCTATCAGAGGCCGGATCAGGTGGCGCGATTCATCACACCACCTGAGCCGTACATCGCAGGACACAGGCCGGAAGAGGCCTGATGGAGGTAAGTATAAGTGTTTTTTTTGTTTTGTTTTTTGCACAATACAGGAGAGGAGCGCTATGGGGGCACTGGAGGGCACTTCTTACTGACATATTATTGGGGGGCACTTTTTTCAGGCTTATTATTGGGGGCATTGTGTGGGCATCTATGGGGCATTTCTTACTGGCATATTATTGGGGGCATCTATGGAGGCATTTCTTACTAGCACTTTATTTGGGGGCACTGTGGAGGCATCTATGGGGGCACTTCTTGCTGGCACATTATTGGGGAGCACTGTGGAGGCATCTATGGGGGAACTTCTTACTGGCACATTATTGGGGGGCACTGTGGGGACATCTATGGGGGCACTTCTTACTGGCACATTATTTGGGGGCACTGTGGGGACATCTTTGGGGGCACTTCTTACTGGCACATTATTGCACACCGCCCAACTTTTGGAAATTGCAAAGAGGGACAAGGTGTGCGGTGCACATCACAGCAGTTTTTTTCATACTAGGCCACACCTCTAAGTCCACCCAAAGCATAATTACTGGAGCCCCTGCGGCAATTGTTTTCTTGTGTTTCAATGTCCATATAAATATTAGCACATAAATCATCAGATCATAGATATTTTAAGGTACAAATTGCACCAAATAATGAGGTTCTGGTCTAATATACAGGTAGAAACCATACAAACACTTTAGTAAGGAGCAATTTAGTAAATTTATTAATGCACATTTATTCATTAATTCCCCAGGTCAAAAAGAGGGACACTTAAGGATCAAAGAGGGACAGAGGGACTTGGGTCAAAAAGAGGGACTGTCCCTCCAAAAGAGGGACACTTGGGAGGTATGCATTCAGTCAATCCGGCATCTATCAGGCCCCAGCGCTGCCTTACTAGTAGTATTCACTAATGATGCGGGTGACCGATGTGCAGCCCAGCCAGTCACCCTCTGACAGTCCAGCCAGGTGCCCTCTGACAGCAGTATCGCCAGAACTGCCTTGATGGCGGCCCTAACCAGTAGCCATAAAATTCGGGGCCTAAGTTTATTTATGAGGTTCTGCAACAATTGAGGTGTGTTTTATGAAGTTCTGCAGCAGCTGGTTTTTCTCCAATGTAAAATCTCTAACAGGCCCCCAAGGTACTCTTATAATACTGATGTTTTACTACTGTATATAGCAGAGGAATTTTTGTTTCCTCAGGCCCAGATACGACTGATACCTCTTAACCCCTATAGCTATGTCACTGGCCAAAGAGACTCTGCAGTCTTTGGAGAACTTTTTATGGTGGTCAGGGGAAAATGGGGTAAAATAAAAAGGTGAATGACGCCAGTCAGAGACACATCAGTTGTCACTGGATTAAATATAAAAACATCCTTCTAGGAAATGAAAGGGTTAATCCGATACGGTATTATGACTCTCACTTCCTCAGTAACAAAAGCTCCAGTTAGGACACGACTTCACATTCTTTATGCATTGGAGCCCCGCGGGGACTTGAGGCTTTAATTTGACAGTATATCGTGTCTAGATTGAAGCTGTTGCACTTGGAATTGTGCATGAGAAGAAATGTAGGGAAGTGTTTTTCTACTGTCAGGTCAACCTGCAGACAAAAGCTCTCGAAATTAATAGGGTTGTAGTTTTCTGCCTGCAGAATAAACAAGAAAGGAGCTGCTGATAGGAGAACGATACCCTGAAGCCTCCTGATATATTTTCTTCTAGAGTTTAACTGTTGTGCCATCTAAAGCCAAAGGCGCCTAAAAGTGAGATGAATTTTAAAGCAGAAGAAACGATAGTATGTATTATGAGAGATTTTTATAATTACTGATAATAAACTAAATTATAGCACGCAGTGGTCAGTTTGCTAGCACAAAAGCTATTTTTTTTTAGATATTTTCTTGTATTACAAGTGCAGTGACCCTGGGGTTCACTGTCAAAAGGATTAATGTGACTTTATTGTGTATATTGTGTTTCATGGGCTGAGTATGGAAGAAATTGTGAAGTTTTCTTGCCCCGGACTCCGTTGCTAGAAGTGGGCTGGCCCTGCCCCTCTTAGCTAGGAGCAGTAGTATAGACAGTGTACAACTAGAAGCTGGGGGGTGAGCAGCAACTTTTGTGTAGATGGTGCCAGGGAAAAGAACAGTAGAAGACAGGGTTAGGCTACATTCAGACAAGAGGCAGGGATGTCCAGCAGGCTGTTCCGGTGGGTGAACAGCCTGCCGGATGCATGCTGCCGCTAGTGCACTTCTGCGTTCGGAACTACGCTCCGTCCCCATTCACTTACATGTTGTAATTTTAGTCCGGCCGCCTCTCGACATGTTTGCCGTGCTGTGGCCGGAACTCCGGCCCGCCCCCATTATAGTGAATGAGGACGGAGCGTAGACACCCCTGCCGCTAGTCTGAAAGTAGCCTTACACAAGCCCTGCAAGCTGAAAGATACGGCTGTAGACTTCACTGCACATGGTCGGGGTTAAATTGCTTTCGACATCTGCCACACTTTTGAGATGGACTGGCCAGCTGTTTGAGAACTACATTCTGCAGTTGGGCATTGCATAACTGAGGAGACAGAGAATTTGTACCCCTTGGCCAGTTTGGGAAGTTATTTGGATTAATTGGGAATAGACTCAGCAAGGCATTTATTGTACGGCCTATATACCCACATATATCTGTAGGAAATCTGTGCCTGTAACCTGGAGAGACTGAACTTAATTTTGCAAGTGCCTGTATGTGACATATGCCCAAAGTGTCTGTGTAAAGTACAGTGGACTTACTACCTCCACAATCGACCTTATCCCTGTCTTGTCTCCTACTTATGCTGTCACCAAATTGCCCTCCTTGCCAACGTTCTTTCTCACACCCCCAAAACCCATTGACACCAAAGGCACCCCACCTAACAGGGTCCCAGAACCAAGGTGTGCCCCAGGGGGAAAGACGGATTGCACCCCTTCCATCACTGCATGGCCCAGGAAGCACCAGGGTGAGGACTGCCATTGTGATTACCATACCTCCCAACCGCCCCGGATCCAGCGAGATCCCGCTGTCCCAGTATAGGGGAGGTATGTCCCGGTTTATGGCAGCTGTCCCTGCATCGATAGGACGCAGAGACAGTTGCCTGTATGGTGATGAAGCAGAGAGCCGGCATCGGCTCACTGCTTCATTCATAATCCCTCCCGTGCCCCCTGCAGGCTCGCCATACCTACCTGCTGCTCTCCACAACTTCGGTCTGGGCGGAGGGCAGGGCCGGCCGACAGTCAGCCTTGGCTCCGCCCCCTCCAGACTAGAGAAGACGATGTCCTGCTGCGGATGCTGCTAGGAAGAAGGTAAGTATATGGTGTTTATTTTTTTCAACTTTCTGTGAGTGGCACAATATGGGCATATTACTAGGGGGCACAACATTACTGGGGAGCCCAATGTGGGCATATTACTGGGGCACAACATAAACTGGGGAGCACAATGTGGGCATATTACTGGGGGTACAACATTACAGGGGGGCACAATGTGGGCATATTACAGGGGGGCACAATGTGGGCATATTATAGGGGGGCACAGCTGGGCATATTACTGGGGACATAGCTGGTCATATTCCTGGGGGAACATAACAGGGCATATTACTGGGGCACAATGTGGGCATATTACTGGGGGGCACAGCTGGTCATTTTACTGGGGGCACATAACAGGGCATATTACTGGGGGCACATAACTGGGCATATTACTGGGGGCACATAACTGGGCATATTACTTGGGGCACATAACAGGGCATATTACTGGGGGCACATAACTGGGCATATTACTGGGGGCACATAACTAGGCATATTAATGGGGGCACATAACTGGGAGGTATGGATTACTGCTATTACTGCTCTTATCATTGCCACTACCCACCACTTCACATCCTCTGCGTCTGGAGGAAAGAAGGTTTCTACACAAACATAGAAGAGGATCCTTTACGGCAGGGGTGCACAACCTGCGGCCCGGGGGCCACATGTGGCCCTTGATACCATTCTGTGTGGCCCCATCCATCTGGTAACAGACATGTATGTCCATGTTTTAAGGCTGCTCACATGCATTTTTCATGTATTTCTCCCATTAGATGGGACTCCTGGAACTGTAACTAGACATTAATGGTATACACTGTGTGTTCAATCTGCCATAAATACAGTATTTCAGTTGGTAATACCCCTTTAAATTTTATTTTCGGCCCTTGACGTTGGTTCAGTCGGACAATGTGGCCCCCACCCAGAAAACATTGTGCACCCCTGCTTTACGGTAAGAGCAGTGAGACTATGGAACTCTCTGCCTGAGGAGGTGGTGATGGTAAGTTCACTAAAAGAGTTCTAGAGGGGCCTGGATGTATTTCTGGAGTATGTTGATCGTGGGAGTTATTCTGATTGCCTGATTGAAGTCAGGTAGGAATTCTTTCCCTAAAATTAGGAAAAATGGCTTATATCTTATGGGGGTTTTTGCCTTCCTCTGGATCAATTTGCTTAACTGGATTGATGGATGGATTTTTTCAGCCTTAGAAACTATGTCACATATTTAGTGGTTTCTTTGTGCAATTTCAATGTTATGAAACAAACGGACCCTACTTTTTCCCATAGATTAGGTCTATTGTGCAGGTCCCATACAGAGACTTCTGGGAGGCAAAAGAGAACTAAAAGGTGAATATGGGCACCAAAACTAATTAACTGAGCCCCAATATCAGAACACATGTATTGCCCACCTCTGCTGATCTACTGTGCATGCACTATTTTATTACCTGTAGTGGTGTAGTTCTTACACAAGTATTTCTCCTATCACTATTGGCTTTATATGTCGAAATCATGCAGTAAATCCTGTTTATTCATTGCACACAGTTACCAATGCAATTTACAAGACGTTCTTTACACTTCAGCGGGTAACTCAATCCCTCATCTGTTGAGTCATATTTGTCCTGACAATTGAGGCTTCCAATGTTCTTTTCTTTCAGCTACTTTACAGCTTATTTCCTTGTACTACATGACCAGGGGAGTTTACAATTTGAAAAACAAAAAAACATAGCATTCCAACCTTTAAGCTTCCATTATCGAAATTGCACAACATAGAGGGTTTTGAAAGGCCCAAGAGTTATGTTGTGTAATTCAAGTCAAGGATGCAGGAACGATGTATGAGCACTGTCACTATGGAGGACACATGAAAAGACTTCTTCATATAAGCTAAGTCCTGCCAGATTGGGTTTGCAGAGCAGAAAGGGAATATTTTTTAATATAGCTGCTCAGCTTCATCCTTTGCTGCAGTAATGGACACGTGGATAGGGTCAGCACTGTCTCTGAAAAAGAATCAATCTGTAAAATCTATTGTCTAATCTCATACCTCTCATGTCACTAGAAAATTCACCGGTAAACCAGGCACAATGTCTTGTAGGTCTCATCTAAATGTAATATCTTTTGCTTGGCGATCTGTTGCTTCATTCTGGAGAAAAAATACTTTTAATCCATAAGCAAATGAGCAGTTAAGTGCACCAAGGTTGGGCCCAAGCCAGTCTGTGCACCCTTGGTCCTCTGCCAGCCCCTCCTTCTTGATTGACTTTCTCTGGTTCCTGCATCATGATCTAACCTGGGTTGGTCGAATCAGGAAGGAAAGCGAGTAGCTGGCAGAGGAACCAGGAGAAGCAATGGTCCACTGTCTTGTTTCTTTCACAGGCGGCTGCTGAAAACAACTGATAGGTTGAAGTGTCGGATGTTGAAACCCACAATATGATATTGATGACCTCTTCTGAGGATACGTCAATATCTACAGATGGGGAAAATCCTTTAAGGCCTTTTCATTTGGGTCGACTAACAAGGCAATTGTCAAGAATGAACACTTTGTTACAGATAAGGCTACTTTCACACTAGCGTTATTGCTGGATCCGGTAGGCTTCAGCAATAACGCTTCCGTTACTGATAATACAACCATATGGATCCATAATGAATGGATCCGGTTGTATTATTTTTAACATCGCTGGGACGGATCCGTCATGAACTCCATTGAAAGTTAATGGAGGACGGATCCGTTTACTACTGTGTCACACCGAACGATCCGTCCCCATTGACTTGCATTGGGGGTCATCCGTCTTGGTGCAGATCCCCAGAACAGAGAGCAAACTGCAGCATGTTGCGGTTTGCTCTCTGGTCTGGAGACGCAAGCGAACTGAACGGAATGCATTTAGGAGCATTCTGTTCTCTTCAGTTCAGTTTTGTCCCCATTGACAATGAATGGGGACAAAACTGAAGCGTTTTTTTCCGTTATTGAGCCCCTATGACGGAACTCAATACCGGAAAAATGAAACGCTAGTGTGAAACTAGCCTAATTGTCTCATTGTTGAGAAGAGGGGAGAGGAGTGCTAACTTTTGCTTCTGAGATTGCTTGTCCCCATACTGGTTCATGTTTGTGACCAGCATATCTCTGTATACACAGAATGATCTGCTGCCGGCAGACAATGATTTCTGGTGCCCCATCAAAGATTCAATCCCCTAGACATGTGTCTGCTTGTTTATCGGGTGCTTGGTGGCATATTTGCAGAGTAGGAATGTTCCTTCCTGAGAATTGCACAAATTCTTGAAGTAAAGGGCCTGCAGGTTAAGTTTTGTGTTGGAGACTCTGTTGCAGATTCTATCTTGCACGCAGCGCTATTTTCTCGAGAAACCCTGATGGAACCTTAATGGACCACATTATAAGTCAATAGGCTTTATCTGGCACATTTGGTGTCCATCATGTGATGGCAATTTGTGGTGAATTAATGCAGAACGAATCAAATTTCTTGGCTAATTTCAACAAAGTTGCCAAATCTATTTTTTCAAAACTTTGCTCATCTCAGTTTTCTGCTCCAATAATGGACCCATCCCTACATAGTGGGGATCTAAACACAGGAGGGGACTTCTGAATAGACAGAATGAGGATATCAGACTTTAAAGTCTATATTCCTTGAACCAGTGATTCCCGTCTGATATTTTCCAGCTGTTGCAAATCTACAGCTTACAGCATACTAAGGATTATACACTCCTCAACAGTGAAATTTCAATGTTTCAATGCCAAGAAGGACAAGCTGTAAAATTATGCAAATCGAGTAAGTAGCAGGTGTCCCTATCTACAGATGATCACATTTTCAAGCACCTAGCTCCAATCTGTGGCATGTGGGAGGGTCATGAAAGCCAAATTAAAAGCAAAGTTTATTAGCCACATGAAACCCTAAAAAAAATTGGATGAAGTCATGTCAGATGATTATGCCTTCTGTTCAACAGCATGCCCGTTATTGCCATATCTAACAAACTGAGAGGGACACCTTGGTTTATCATTCCAGCAGATCGCTATGCTCCTAGACCAAGAGAGAAGCCTGATAAGAGGACTAAAAAGCATCTTTCTTTGCTAAAAAAATATTACAAAGTTTCTTATATTCTTTTATACTTTTAATCTAATATATAAAGCTGAGTGTATGTATGTATGTCCGCTAAAGGAATCGCAGCTACAATCACGAAATTTGGCACACAGGTACATAAGGTGTCTGGGAAGGTTTCAGAATGGGTCTCAGCTCTCCAGAATGTACCATTCCTGAGATATTCCCAAAAAAATGCATTAGCCAATAGAAGCCTGGTCACATGACCCTTATCAGCCAATAGAAGCTCGCAGGCAGTTAGTCTCCACACACACTGTTTCATACCAGGTTTCCATAACATCCCAGCCATTTTCCTTCACTGCTGTAGGTCTGCAGTGAAGGTAAAAATCAACTTCTGTCAGCTGCAGGGGTGGGGGGAGGGTGAATTTCTCCCTGCAGCTCATTGCTCAGACTGCACAGTGCTGCTGTCTGAGAGTGAGCTGTTCAAAAGGACATCACTGTGTCCGTCCAGGCCCTGCGCATGACGGAGGTCAGGGAGTCTGAAAGGCGGACTTTCCAGCCTAAAACCGGACCTCTGGCCACCCTAGGGGCAGGCTAATGTTAGGATGGCCAGACGTCTGGTTTTAGGCTGGACAGTCCGGTTTTCTGGCTCCCTGTCCTCCATCCGGCGCAGCGCCTGGATGAACGCAGGAATGTCCACCCTTTCAGTAGCTCACACTCAGACAGCTTCTCCTCTGTGTCTTCACGGAGCCTGGGGGTGTGGCCTCATGTTTAGGGGTGTGGCTTCATGGGGACCGGGGGCGTGACTTCACGTTTAGGGGCATGGCCGGTGAGTTCCAGCTTTCTGGGGTGAAGACAGTGGCCACCCTAGCTGCTGTGGAGGTCACAGTTAAAGGGGAGGGCGCTGTAGAGATCACTCTCGAAATATTTTAACGACACAAACATTAAATGAAATAGATGAAATATACCCAGGCAAAGCCGAGTCCTTCTGCTAGTTTATTTTAAAAAATGAAATAACTTTTACTCTTTATGTGGAACCCCAGAATTAGTTAACCCCTTTCTGACATCTGCCATACATGTACATAGGATGTCAGGTCTTTAAAGATGGCTCCCTCTCCAGATCCTGCTGTTTCATACAACAAACACCCATGGCTAATGTCCGTGATTGGTCAAATTGGTCAAATGTGATCACGGCATCTGAGAAGGCTAAAACCCGGAAGCGCGCGCTTCTAGAGAAGGGATGCTTTCTCTCGGCAAAGATTGGGGAAAGCATTCTATATACGTAATGAGCCTCAGTCTGTACTAGGCTTCCAGGCTCATTACTTGTATATTACAGTTCAGGCCACCAGATGTCAGCACTGAACTGTAATATACCTATTGCTATATATATCATAATGGAGAAAATTCTATTATTCTATAAAAAATGCAATCTGATGATTGCAAGTTGGAGTCTACTTGGGGACATAAAAAAGTAAAGTAAAAAAAAGTTTTGAAAAATAGAAAAAAAAAATTTATGAAAATTCAAATCATTCTCTTTCCCCAAAATAAAAACAGTTAAAAAAAATAACATTATGGACACCTCTTCATGCAAAAACGCATATACTATTAAAATATTAAAAAAAAACATATCCCATATGGTGAATGGCGCAATAGAAATTAATAAAAAGTGATCAAAAAGTCATACAGACCCCAAAATGGTAATAGCAAAAACTAAAGATGCTACAAAAAAATTGAGCTCTCACACATCTCCGTAGAGATAACTATAAAAAAGTTATGAGTGTCACAATAAGTTGATGATAAGAAAAAAATTTATTTTTTCTAAAGTTTTTTTTTTGTCAGCAATCTGATTGAAGGTCTAAATAGGGGTCATTAATGTGGAGGTGTGATTGGGGTACTTATTGAGGTCTGATCTGAGGTCTGTATAGGGGACGTTGACATTGAGGTCTGATTGGGGGATTTATCTGAGGTCTGATTGTGGATCATTCACATGGAGGTCTGATTTGAGGTCCGGTTGGGGGACTTGTTAACATTGGGGGTCTGTTCTGAGATCTGATTAACATCTGAGGACGTTAAAAATTTTATTTCCTGTAATAAAATCTTGCATAAGCCACTAATTTTTAATTTTCACAAGGGGTAACAGGAAAAAAATCATCACAATAGGACTCTGGAGTAAATGAGCACCATAAGCATTTGAGGCGCATTGTGGTGATTTACACATCTTGCGCTGACAACTGTAGAGACTCTGGGCTAAAATAATAAATGGAAGTGACTCCATTTTGGAAACTACACCCCTCAAGTTATTTATTGAGAAGTGGAGTGAGCATTTTGACAACACTCTTTTTTTTTCCTGCGTTCACCTGACAGAGTAGATCATGTGTTATTTTGATAGAGCCAGTTGTTACAGATGTGGCAACACCCAATATGTATTTTTTTTACAATACTACACAATAAAAGCATTTTTTAAAAAGAAAAAATCCTGTTTTTGTATTGCCATTTTCTTAGAACCATATTTTTTTAAGTTTTCTGCTGATCTTCTTGTCTGGAGACATCATCTTGTGTGGGAGCTAATTTTTCATCATTACAGATGCAGCAAAACCTAATAAGTCTATTTTAATTTTTTTATTTTTTTTTATTGTACATGGCTTGATTATGGGAAAGTGAGCTCTTTTTCATTTTTTATTGTTAAAAACACTTTTTGTCACTTTTTGAAATTTTTATTTATGTCCCATTATGGGGACTTCAACATTTCAGGGTCGAATCCCATGCTGTATTATACTGCATTGACTATCAGTGTATTCCTACGAGACCCAGCCTGGGGGCTGGGTTTCATAGGCCTCCATGGCTGCCGGGAACCAAGGCCTTTTTAAGGTTTGGGGCTGCCATGGCAGCCATCAGGACCCTGTCATGATAGCGCGGGGACCCGATGGGGTGAGAGAGGACGCCTCCTCCCTCTGTGAACCTCCTGCATGCCGCATCAGCGTTGATCACAGTATATAGTGGTTAATCCATCAGCATCAGTGTTTTCACGGATACTGGCAGATACAGCAGGGGCCTGGGTGTCAGTAACAGCCAGGCCCCACAGATGATAGGGACGGCACATGTGGGGAAGGGGGCTAACTGCAGGACGAGAATGCTTGTCCTAATGGTGGAAGGGCCCACTATTTAGATTGAGTATTCTCGTTCTACATCACCAATGAGCTGATGTCATCATTGATGTGCTCAAATGTGTATTTTAAACCTGGGGCATATTCTGCACTCAGTTGAATCAATTAATGAATCATGATTAGAGATGAGCAAATAGGTTCAGAAATTTGACCAGAATTTTTCAAAAAATACAGGTTTGTTAGAACTCAGATTTTGTGTGATTTTAAAGATATGGATGATAAGGATACTTTTCCAGGCAACAAGACCACTCTTGATTTGACTCGGACTGGAAGCGAATAGGACTGGCAATTCGAACAAATTGGACCTTAATAAAATTTTACGAAATTCGCTCATCTCTAATTATGACAGACCAAAACGCATTGTGGGCTGCAGATTGTGCATGTGGGTTTCAGATGACATAGCTACATTCCAGTCACTGATCGGAGTTGTGTTGTAATGGAGACGAAGTTTAAAGCAGCCTAAACTGAAGCAAATAAGTAGCAGGCAATTATTATGCTTAAAATCTATTTCCAATTTTGCAAGCAAATGATTTTATTTGGTCCTAAAGCATCTAAAATGAAAAAGGAAGCAGACAAAGAACTAGACCACACCGGATTTGTTTGTAGTCTGTAACCATGAGTCACTTGGGCCTGAATAGGAATGTAGACACGAACCGTAGGAACCGTCAAGACTATTGAAAGTCAAATTTAATTTGTGTTAGATAGACCTGATAAAATTTGTCTGAGCTTATCTGGAGGAATTCCAACCTGTAGGGGAAAAGACAGGCCATAGATTTTTAAAATGTGGTGTAATAAGATAAAATGTGTGGACCCATAGATCCAGGGGGTCCACAGCTGCCACTGTCACCAGACTGACTTTTTACCTACTATAAAATTATATAATTTTCATACGGAATCAGTGGGTCCAATGCTGTTTTTGCCATTACAGTTTCAAAAATGAATAAACAATTCTAAAAGAATGACATATTCCACATTGTAAGGTAATTATTTGACCACAATAAATTCCTTAAGCCAAGAATTATGCAATGCAAGATAAACATTTTGTACACTCCTGATTGCAAAACAATGTGGAGATTTTGGAGTTCTTTATATACTTACCAGTTTATGTTAGAGAAGCAAGTAATATCACCAGGATTATGGACAACTTCCTGTGTCTACCCATCTTTTACGACTATATCTTGTAACTGCCATTTTGTATTCTCCATGTCACTGTGTGCTGTCCCAGCTATGGTTTCTGCACTAGAATCCATTATAATTGTATTGTGTTGTACTTATTAACCACTATGCCTAGTGTACTTTTCTGCCATCTAGTTATTGTTATATTTGGTTTATGTAAGTTATCTATGTTGTAATTCATGATGTCATTCATCTTGTAATGCCTCCTCCTCTGTCAGAGCATAAGCTGTTTCCTGCAGTCCTTTTCCTGTTTGTCAGACATGCATCACAGAGTTGGAGAGAGGATTTTCCTTTGACATCTATCATTATATTCTTAATACACATTCAATAAAATACCTAAAGGCATAGCTATTGTATCTCTCAGCGGGATTCTACGTGCAACTGGTGTCACTAGGGGAATGAGTATAGCGAGTTCACTATCTTCCATTGCTTGTACAAGAGATTGCCACTGACACTCATAAGAGACTTCTATCATGTACATCAGTGGCATAATACACTGTATAATTCGTTCTTAACCATTGGTGTAGCCCCAAGAGGTGCAAGAGTAGAAGTTGTACATGCACCAGTATTATGCATGGCACATGGTAAGTGTGGGACCCATTACAGATCTTGCATTGGGGCCCAGGAGTTTCAACCCAATCCTCTGTTGGTAATTTCACTATTAAAAGCAGAAAAAAACGCACCAAAGGGTGCGTGCACACATGTGGATTTTGTTGTAGAAAAGCTGCAGATTAGACGCAGCGTCATTCTTTGCATGGAAGAGGGTGACATCTGTAGTGAAATCCGCAGCATAAATTGACATGCTGCATATTTCAAATCCGCAATACCACAGCTTTTCTGCTGCATTTGTTTACGCAGCATGTGGATGAGAATTCGGAAATTCTCATCCACTTTGCTGTCACTGTACAACGCTGTGGATTTGCCGCACATAAATCCGCAATGGCAAATCCGCAGCTAATCAGTCACGTGTGAACCCGGCCTCAAAGGAGCAAGAAAACTAAAATAACAGCAAATCTAAATAAAGCACGTGACTGAAACTAGTGGCGCCATGCAGACCACATTGATTAAAATGGGGTCCGATGGGTTTCCATTAGGGCCAAATATTTTTGATGGAATCTGTGGCATAGGCCTGTAACAGATCCTCCATTGCAGATGTGAACACACCTTAGATACACTCTGGTGAACTATTTAAAAATAAGGTGTTCGCATTTCATCTCTCCCGCTCCATGGCTTTATAGCCCAGAGCCCCAGTGCTTGGTCTCTAAATTTACTTAGATGAGGACTACTCAACTTCTGTGTTACACGGATTTGCAATCTCCTGTCATCACTTTAGAGCTTCAGCCATCACAATTTCAATGTCACATTGCTTTACTGAAGACAAGTGGTTGAATAGTCTGCAGTGTAACATAAATACTATTTTTAAGCTTTAAATGGAATTTATAAGGTCAATAAATGTTAAAGGAGTTTTTCAAGATCACACACAATCAGACTCTGTGGAAAGAGGGGAGATTGCATAAAATACCCTCAAAACACCCAACTTGTAAGTACCACCGACCTGGTACTGACCACTGCACTTTGGTTGGTTGGATGCAGCAATGACATGCCTGTAAGGCGCGTGCATCGACGTCGTGCACGCGGTTGCTTGCCCTCCCGGGCTGCTGGTGTTGGTGAAGGGGCACAGGCAAATCTCAGTGCAATATCCTTGCACCCACAGTCCTACTGCAGTGAACAAGGTCCGACACAGGAAGTGGTCATGCGCCAGCTCCTTGAGACCTCTGGTGATTTTGCTTCCGCCAGGCGTTCACAGGAAGTATGTCAGGCACCACGCCCTGCCCTTGAGACCTCTGGTGAGGTCACTTCCGCCAGGCGTTCACAGGAAGTGTGTCAGTAACCACGCCTCTGCCAATTAGCTCACCACTATTTAAACCCTGAGCTTCTGCTGGGCAGGGCTGGTGCCTTGTTGTTCATGTGCGACTGCTATATGGTCCGGTCCATTGCTATTGACACTGAATGGTTATGGAGTGTTTGTGTGCTTCCTTGCACCGGTGCGTGGTTTCACGTACCTGCTTTCCTGTCTGTCTTTTGTGTGTGTGTATCACTCAGACTGTTTGAAAGCCACGCTTGCGGAAGTGCCATAGCCCCCTCCTGGAGCATGGGTACACGGTGGGCGTCGCTCGTCTGGAGGTCTGTGAAGCCAAAGCTCTGGCTCCAGTCTCAAGCGCTTTTGCGCAGTACGTGTTTGTGTAAGTGTTTACCTTACTATTTGTTCACTCAGACTGTTTGAAAGCCACGCTTGCGGCCGTGCCGTAGCCCCCTCCTGGAGCACGGGTACATGGTGGGCATCGCTCGTCTGGAGGTCTGTGAAGCCAAAGCTCTGGCTCCAGTCTCAAGCGCTTTTTGCGCAGTACATGTTTGTGTAAGTGTTTACCTTACTATTTGTTATCTTGCCTCCTATATCATTTCGCCCTTCGGGAGCGATCGTCATTGTCCGGCTGCCCAGAGTTTGGGTCCAGTGATCCCCAGTGACTCTGCCAAGTGGCTGAGTCACTTATTTATTTTATTTGTGCCTCAGTGGCCTAACAATGCCTGTCTACACATGCAACCACTGCAGCTAATCACTGGCCTCAGCAGTGTACAGCATGAAATCACTGAAGTCAGTGATTGGAAGCAGTAGTTATGTGTGTTATTGGGAATGTCATCACTGCAGCCAAGTAAACAAATTCCATTGAGGAGCACCTGATGGTTGGTGCTAGATTGGCCTCAGATATCCCGTTTTTATGAGATCAGGGCCGTCATCTCTTAAGCTAGAAAAAATAACTGAAAAGGAAGGCCGTGGTACAATTTCCTGAAGCCACTTTATTTAATCCTTGAGTGCCAACACAAGAGATTCAAAAAGTTTCTTAAAGGGCACTTGTTAACAGGGTCAGTCCTATAATGGAGGCATACTGCCTGATAGGGCAGAGTAAAAGGATACCTGACTTGTAAAAATTGGTTGCAATGGCACTCAGCAAAAAATACTTCTATTTATGCAAATGAGGCCTTCAGTGCACTGAGGGTGTGACCAGCACTGAAAAACTGAGGAGCTGAAGTGCACTTAGGGGCTAAGCCCTGCCATTTGGGGCTGAAACCTTCCTTTGCATAAAGTATAAAAGTATTTTCTGTGGGGAAGGCCAAAACTTATTGGCACAAAAGAGGTATCATTTTAATTAGCAGGACCAGCCCTACCAGTTAGTATGCCTAGTGCAATAGTGCTGTCTTTCAAGGATGTAGCTATAGGGGATGCAGTGGTAACAGTCTTACCTGGGAACTTGGTGACTGAGAGGTCTCTCTACCACGTTAAATAGACACCAGTATTATAAATTATGCATGGTAGGTGTTGGTGGGGGTCTTGCTATAGATTTTACTTTGAGGACCAGGAGCTTCATGGCAGTCTTCTGTTGCCCTTCATGCTGAGGAAATTTCATGACCTTACACAAAAGTACACATAAGACTTCTATTCACCTAAATCCTCTGATCTTTCAACTAATTCAACCACGTCCAAACACACACCGTTTTGTGTCTTATACCATGAAGATTGTGATATTGCATCTGGGT
This sequence comes from Rhinella marina, assembly GCA_900303285.1. Taxonomy (NCBI): domain Eukaryota; kingdom Metazoa; phylum Chordata; class Amphibia; order Anura; family Bufonidae; genus Rhinella; species Rhinella marina. Next base: position 75,211 of record ONZH01007383.1, read on the forward strand.
TTAGTTTCTAGTTCACAGCACTTGAGGTAGAAATCTGTAAAGAGCTCTAAGTGGCTCATCTCTTCTCAAGCCATTCTTTTCTTGTGTGAATAATATACCATATGAGCTGATATAAAAAATAACTTGCCATAACTGTAACATTGACCTGCGCTATTTATGGCATTGCGATCCCTCGAGTGGTATATAAGTATATAGAGCTTTCTTAAAACACATTCTTCAGCTGTAAATAGCTCAGTATGTCCTATTGATTGACATTAGTCACAAGGCTGACGGCACAGAGGCACTTCAATTAAATGTGTGCCTGTGTCGGTATCTGTTCTGAATCTATACATACACCTAAAGAATCTTTTACGACATCCCCTTCTTAATCCACAGGCATTAATATGGAGCTCCCTCCCTCCCACCCCCTTCCGTCCCATTTGCAGCTAAAACAACTTCCAAGGCTTTCAAGATTTTGGATTCTGTCTTTGGGAATTATTGCTTATTCATCCTGGAAAACATTTATGAGGTCAGACACTGCTGTTCGATGAGAGAGTCTGGTTCACAATCTCTGTTCTACTTCATCCAAAAGGTCTTCGATGGGGTTGAGAGCAGTCAAGTTCTTAAACATCAACTCACCATCTCTCACCAACCATGCCTTTATGCATTGTGCCAACTGTAAAGTTTGGTGGGGAGGGATAATGCTATGGGGTTTGTAGAGGTAATCAGTTGGCACTCTGGAAGATGGTGGTGCCTATATTCTGGATTAAAGGCCCATACATCCAAGTAGAAGAGGAACCGTCAAGCCCTCTCATCCAACATTATTGTCTGAACTCACAAATGCTGTTCCTGACAAATGAACAAAAATTTCCAGATACACTCAAAATCATGTAAAAAGCCTTCCCAGAAGAGTAGAAGCTGTTTCCTTATTAATGAACCATGGATTTAGAATGGGATGTCATAAAAACTCATGTACATGTAGGCGTAATGTGTAACTGTCCTAATACCTTTATCCAGAGAGTTTACAGTGAACTGTCTGTAATCCAGCAGTGATGGAGTCATTTTTAAAGAAAAAGAATTCAGGATAATGTAAGAACAAACAGAACATTTACATAGTGACCACCTTTTCATCTTTTCAGTTGCAGATCCATGCATTCCCAGGCTCCTCTTCTATCATCCAAGATGGCACATCCATTCTCACATCTGATGTACTCTTGGATTGGCTCACATGAACAGTGTTGGCCAATACAAGAGCGGAGCTGAACAAGAAGGAAGTGTCTAGGGCTACCTATGCACAGTGTGCACCAGATAGTCTGAGAAGCATTGTGGCTATCTTGGGTGGCAGAAGAGGAGCCAGAGAAATTAGCAGATCTGCAAACAAAAAGATGAAAGGTCACCAGTTGAAATTAATTTTTTTTCTTGAATGGGAGAGTTGGTGAGAGAGTTTGTAGAGAATATGAAAGGTACATTTTTTATTACAAAATGTCAGAATAACAAACAAAAAATAAAGATACCTCACCAATTCCCTACTGCTCCCATTCCCGCTGCTTAGGAAATCATTGGCTAAAGTCAATCACCGCTGTGACCAGTGATTGAGTGTTCAATCCTTGCTTGTTTTGAGGGACCTGGAAGTAAAGACCAGACTGAACCCAAGAAGCCTGGACAAGAGAATCAAAACCCATTCGGTCACATTTTACAACTTTGGGAACAACTTTTTGTGCACTTGGCATTGGGTGGTGTACCAACTAACAAATCTAACAAATCTGTTCTGTTCTAACAAATATATTGGATTCAGTGCCTTTAAGAAGATCAAAATATTTCCAAATACAAGAATATACATACTATAGAATAAGTCCATGCACTTATAGCACTATACCTCCAAACTGTCCCTTTTTTGAAGGGACAGTCCATACTTTAGGCCGATATCTATCTGTGACTCTTTGCCCTTTAAATAGCCCTTTTTTCCAAAGAAACAAAAAAATTGCATTCATTAATTTGCACTAAAAGGTGTCTGGTTTCTAATTATATTTTTTATGCATAGAAACTTGCATATAACATCCTGATTTGAAGCAATTTAGACCTCAACATTACTATATTAAAAAATTGTTTTGGTAGCGGCAAAATAGTAAACCATATATATGCAAGAAGAAAACACACTCGTGACTCAGCTAATCAGAAGTGCTTCTTTGACTATTCACACAGTTTGGAAGTATAATAGTACCCTCAAGAATAGAGGGTCCAACTGAGGCTACATTGTCACTCTTTTACTGGCTATTAGACCCTCCACAGCAACATTAAAGGGAGTCTGTCACCTAACCTGAGCATTTTAGACTGCTCAGATCAGGTTATAGACTCTCTGACGCCCATTACAATGGTGCCTTTCTTTTCTGTGTCCCTCGTCGAAATCATGAAAAAGACACTTTTTAAACTTATACTATTGAGCTTCTGCAAGTGCCCAGGGCGGTGTTACTGCCACAAGTGCCCAGGCCCCTCGGCGATGTGCCCAGAAAAACACACCTCTTTCTGGCCCGCCCTTGTTTCCTATAATTACCTCCTCCTCTGCCCCCCAGATCTTGCATGCACCGATCCACAGTTGGCCCGCACCCGCGCACTGCTCTGCCCATTATGGGCAGATGAACAGCTTTTTATATTGCACATGCGCTGGCCAACTAAAGACAGCTGCGCTGATACTTGCCGTCCTGCTGTCCTCTAGTGTCACTCATGACTTCCGCCGGCTGGAGGCAGAGGAGGAGGTAATTACGGGAAACAAGGGTGGGCCAGAGGTCTGAAAGAGGTGTGTTTTTCTGGGCACATCACCGAGGGGCTTGGGCACTTGTGGCTCTTTTGCATAAGTTTAAAAAGTGTCTTTTTCATGAACTTGACAAGGGACACAGAAAAGAAAGAAAAACCATTGTAATGAGGGTCAAAGAGTCTATAACCTGATCTGAGCAGTCTAAAACACTCAGATTAGGTGACAGACTCCCTTTAACAAGCAAATCTATGGAAATGGACTTTCAAGTTCATGCCTCCCTTCTATTCAACAAGTGGAGGTGGTAGGAAATGGAGGGTTTGACATGTACCTGCAAGGGTTCATATCTGTTTTTTTCTTCGAGCCTTCTGCTTCTTTAGCACTTGTAGACTTGGACTTAAAATATTTGCAATGCCCCCCAGTTAAAATTTAAAAAAAAAGCAACTAATGATTTATGAGTTTATGTTTTGTTTTCTATAATTTCTAATACATTTGACTCTTTGATCATCCAATCATTTGCAGTCATAAATAATACAGACACATAATGACAAGTATACAGCATACAGTTTCAATGCTAATTTCACTTTAATAAAATATTACATTGCAAATTTGTGCTACTTCTGTGTGCTTTTACTGCAAGCTATGGCATAACATACCTTATATTAATTACACAGTGAAAAAGTAGAGATTTGGGTCTATACAGTGCAGAATCTACCACTGGAAATGACTGTACAATCACTACTTACATAATAACTACAGAATAAAAATTACAGGGGACATTTATCATTTGAGATTGTTTTCATGTCACATTTACGTCTGGTTTTGCATTGTGTGGTTGCACTAAATGTATGAAATGGTGTACAGTTTTAACATATTTGTTGCAACTGCATTGTGTTGTATGACTTAGTCTTAAAAAATACACCAGGAGGCTGCCTGGTGTAGGATGTGATTTTTAGCGACATTTGCAAGCAGGGGTGGATTGGCCATAGATATTACAGGGAAATCTCCCAGTGGGCTGATGCCCAGCGGCCCGCCTGGGCTCTCCTCATGACCGGCCAGTGGAAGCTTTTGGGGATGTATTTTGTGCTGCTGGCAGTATTTCATGATGGACTGTGGTATTTGGCTCTGTTGGTGTGGTATAATGTGCCACAATATGGTTTTGCTGGCCCTGTATACTTGTGTTGTCTCTGCCTTCCATCAATTTGGACCCGACTACAAAACGGGGACACTTTTAGTATTTTTTCCAGGGCCACTTTAAGTTCCCAGTCCGTCCCTGTTTCCAAGTGTCGCAGAATAGATGTGCCATAATCCAGATCTAATCTCACTTTTCAGCCTTAAACATAGACCATTTTGAAAAGTGACTTGGCTCTTAAATAGTGCAGAAATGTCACAGAAAACTCTACAAATGACATGTTGTGCAACATTTGTACACCAAAAACTAGATGTAACAAGTCTGATAAATGTCCTCCTATCAGTATTAAGAATTAAAGTTTTTATAGTACATCATAGACAATTAAATATCATCAAGGGAATACCGATCTATTTGCCCAATTTGAACATGTGGATGTCATAGATGGGGATCCTGCTTGGGAACCTCTGCAATGCAACAGAGCAAAGAGTCAACAGCTTCCCCCTTGGTGGACCTCATCTATTACATGATCAGGCAAGAATGGCAAGGCAAAACTTCCTCTGTTATCCTGTTCCGGAACACCAGTAGACTTTATATAGACTTTATATTATGATAGGTGAGGGTCCTCATGATCAAACCTAACCCCCCTCCCCCCTTTCCTTTCATTCAGACACGTATCACCTATCTTCTGTATAGGTCATAAGTTTCAATCTTTAACAACCCCATTGAGCCTCTTGGGCATAATGAGAAGATAGGAACTCCACTGCAAGTGAGTGTAAATGTACAATTATTATATAATAATTAAGTATAATAATTATATATATGTAAAATTATTTTACTTACTGGAAATATAAATAAGTATGTGCTATGTTATATATTGTACATCAAAATGAGAGTACCACAACTTTAGGCTACAATGGACATGAGGCTGGCTATCCAGCAAACTACAGTGTTAGTTTTCTATATACTGAATTAGATTCCATTAGTCCAAAAGTTCACTTGATCTTGTTGTGTCCTCAGGATCAGCAATTTCCACCTTCCATGGACCATTCTTGTAGATAGTAATTAAAAATGAGTTGCAACAGTATTATAAGCCTTTATACCCAAGCCTTCACATGATTATTCCATTCCCTCACACAGCTGCATAGACCACCCTCATCATACCACCTCCATCGAACCCCCTTGTACAGCGCTCTGGTGTAAGGCTGAAATAGCATGAAAAGACGAAGGCGTCGAGCAAGGCCACAGTACACAGCCATGGCCAGCACAATGAGAGGAGACATCATCACAAAACCCAGAATGATGAGGGCAGAAGAGCTGTTGTCATCTAGAAGGGTCCTGCAGTAGGAGGCATCAGAATGAAGGACCTAGATAGAAAAAACACACAAAAAAACAATCATTATGTTATTCTATGCGTGACTTCACCATCTACCTGCTGGACACCAGGAACATGTACAGTGGGGAAAAAAAGTATTTAGTCAGCCACCAATTGTGCAAGTTCTCCCACTTAAAAAGATAAGAGAGGCCTGTAATTGACATCATAGGTAGACCTCAACTATGAGAGACAAAATGAGAAAACAAATCCAGAAAATCACACTGTCTGATTTTTAAAGAATTTATTTGCAAATTATGGTGGAAAATAAGTATTTGGTCACCTACAAACAAGCAAGATTTCTGGCTCTCACAGACCTGTAACTTCTTCTTTAAGAGGCTCCTCTGTCCTCCATTCAATACCTGTAGTAATGGCACCTGTTTGAACTTGTTATCTGTATAAAAGACACCTGCCAACAACCTCAAACAGTCACACTCCAAACTTCACTATGGTGAAGACCAAAGAGCTGTCGAAGGACACTAGAAACAAAATTGTAGACCTGCACCAGGCTAGGAAGACTGAATCTACAATAGGCAAGCAGCTTGGTGTGAAGAAATCAACTGTGGGAGCAATAATTAAAAAATGGAAGACATACAAGACCACTGATAATCTCCCTCCATCAGGGGCTCCACGCAAGATCTCACCCCGTGGGGTCAACATAATCACAAGAACTGTGAGCAAAAATCCCAGAACCACACAGGGGGACCTAGTGAATGACCCGCAGAAAGCTGGGACCAACGTAACAAAGGCTACCGTCAGTAACACACTACGCCGCCAGGGACTCAGATCCTGCAGTGCCAGACATGTCCCCCTGCTTAAGCCAGTACATATCCAGGCCCGTCTGAGGTTTGCTAAAGAGCATTTGGATGTTCCAGAAGAGTATTGGGAGAATGTCATATGGTCAGATGAAACCAAAGTAGAACTGTTTGGTAGAAACAGAACTAGTCGTGTTTGGAGGAGAGTGAATGCTGAGTTGCATCCAAAGAACAACATACCTACTGTGAAGCATGGGGGTGGCAACATCATGCTTTGAGGCTGTTTCTCTGCAAAGGGACCAGGACGACTGATCCGTGTATATGGAAGAATGAATGGGGTCATGTATCGTGAGATTTTGATTGCAAACCTCCTTCCATCAGCAAAGGCATTGAAGATGAAAGATGGCTAGATCTTTCAGCATGACAATGATCCCAAGAACACCGCCAGGGCAACGAAGGAGTGGCTTCAAGGTAATGGAGTGGCCTAGCCAGTCTACAGATCTCAGCCCCATAGAAAACATTTGGAGAGAGTTGAAAGTCCGTGTTGGCCAGCGACAGCCCCAAAACATCACTGCTCTAGAGGAGATCTGCATGGAGGAATGGGCCAACATACCAGCAACAATGTGTGTGAAGACTTAGAGAAAACGTTTGACCTCTGCCAACAAAGGATATATTGTATGTATTGATAGAAATGAGTACCCCATTGTTATATCTCCTTGCGATATTAACAGGGATTCACCAACCCCTTGTTCTTATTTACTTATATACTTAACTACCGGCTTCCATACACCAACTAGGATAACGGCAGATAGGTGGCTAAATGAGTTCAAATGCCACTCAATCTGCCAGCACCGAGGATTGGAGAGCACCGGTCAGAAGGGGTGGAGCATCCCCTTTTTAAAGCAGTCTTTTTTTGGCGCGCGCCACGGCCAAACCAGAGCCGGGCAGAGCGCTGCTACTAGCGCTGGATGCCGCGCTTATACATGTCTTGTCTTTCGTCTCTATCCTCAACCCAGCGTCCCCACACCACCAGTGGGAGACGTTAGCGGTCGTTAAACCTTTCCTATCCATCTGCATATTTTTTCTTAATGAACTAAGCACCATTAGTAAAGTTCATGACTGTTCTTCTATCTCCTCTCCTCGTAATTAGCACAGTAGCTCCTGACAAAGCAGTTCAGTTACTGCAGAAACGCGTTGAGCTATTTAGCCAGTGTGCAGGGATAGCGAGGTCTGCTGATATTACCAGTAAGAAAGGTGGAGAGACATTTAGGCTTGAGTGGCTACAGTCTAGCAATAGTCAGGAACGCAAGTGATACTGTCATCTAGCTAAGCAACATTGTATCAACGTTCTATGACTGTATACTGTTTTATGGGACAGCTTCAGGATTATCAACCTGTTCCATAACAAGATCACGCTGATTTACACTGTGTCTCTAATATATATTACTAGGCATAAAAGAATTAATGTGGGGAACCCAAGATGGGTCTAGACCACAAGCCCCGCAGCCTAGTAGAGATCAGTGCATATCTATCTAATTTGACACCACTGAGTTGTGAGTTGTGAACGCACACCCCGACAACAGGAAGCCTTCTTGATGTGAATGAAATCAAGATACACATCAAGAATTGAGTGGTGTGCCTGGGATACGCTGAGGTGGAATGGCATCTTGTTTTTCCTTCCTCTTTCTCCCCCGTTTTAATTAATAAATCCAAATAAAATGTATTATTTTGTGCTTTTAGTATCCTAACCAGGCAGTGACCAAACCAACAAAGGATATATAACAAAGTATTGAGATGAACTTTTGTTATTGACCAAATACTTATTTTCCACCATTATTATTCCACATAAATTCTTAAAAAATCAGACATTGTGATTTTCTGGATTTGTTTTCTCATTTTGTCTCTCATAGTTGAGGTTGAGGTCAATTACAGGCCCCTCTCATCTTTTTAAGTGGGAGAACTTGCACAATTGGTGGCTGACTAAATACTTTTTTCCCCACAGTATGCTGATTGATCACAAGGGATTGGACCTTATAAGCCTGTTGTGAGAAAGGTTCATTTTAACCTTCTGATGATGTGATGCCACAGTAGTAATCCTGCTCAGTATGAGAGGAACCATGGGTTGAGACATTTGGGATGTGTTTCATCAGATTTATCAGTATAGCTCCAGATTTTTAGTATTTTTGGAATTGTTTAAAATAAGATTGGCAAAGAACATGGTGGGGCAATACTATGATGATACAGAGTTAGGTGTCATGCACCCAACAGAGGCAGATGCACAGAGCCTGTACAGAGGCATACCCTATGGTTTCATTTTACGAAGGATTGCCGCATGGAGTTTGGATGTTCTCCCTGTGTTTGCGTGAGTTTTTCTCTGGGTACTCCAGTTTCCTCCCACACACTAAAGGCATACTGATAGGAACCTAAGCTTTTGAGCTCCACTGGAGACAACAAGCAATGGTAATATCTGTAAAGTGCTGCAGAATATGTCAGCACTATATAAGAAAGTAAAATAATAATAATAATTGCTACTAGGGGTAAATACCCCCATGATACCCATCAGATAAAGCATGGCATGGTTTCTTTGGTTATCCTTTTATCTGAATAAAACACCTCCCTACTAGTGGTACCGTGTGGGCACATAAACTACAGGGGTGTGGTTATTAAAGGGTTGTCCAAGTTAAATAAAAACTCGAGCAACCCCTATACATATGGTTAAATGATAACAGAATCAATACTCTCCCCTTTTCTCCTCAGCTGCTTCCAGTGCTCAGCTACCCCACTGCCAACGTCTCCATCCTGGCTGCAGCGGTGATGTCCCTTGCACACAACTCATTGATGCAGCCAATCATTGACAGCAGCGATGTCTCCTCTTCTGCTAAGGTCACTCATTTTTGCAGTGGTGACCTGTGTGCACAGAATGTCACTGCTGCAGCCAGGAAAGATGACATCACTCGTGGGAAAGAACGAAGCTCAGCGCTAAAAGTAGCAGGGGATGAAAAGGGTGACTATCATTTTTTTGTTATTTTACCACACACACAAGGGCTGCCCACATTTTTATGTAACACAGACAATCACTTTACTGGTGCAATGGTAGTAGTCACACCCTGCCCTAGAGCTGGAGGAGGCCACATGACTCATTTGCCACATAACAAGACACCAGTATTGCAATTGCACAGGGTAGGTGGGGGTCATGTCACAGATTTTGTATTAGGTACTTCAATTTTTTAAAATTAATCTATGGGTTTCAAAAAAATGAAAACTAGTGAAAGTTTATTCTATAATGAATTCAGAGATTGGCGGTAGAACCTTAGATTAGACAGCAGGATTATTTTAATTGATGATAGGCGAATTGTACTGAAAACATAATTAGACTTGTAGATAAGATTTATACAGAACCGTGAAGGTGACTTATAGTAATAGAAATACAAACTTTGCTTTCTCCTAATTACCAGGACTTGGCAAATGACAGGTCAGTATTTCAAGGCACGGTTTACTACTGAAACGAAACTTGTGGTCACATGATGGCGTAATGTATTCTGCATTAAATATGGATCCCGGCACAGTTATAACATTGATTCAGGAGATTTGCCAAGGTCAGTAGACAGAGGCGATGAATAAAAAGGACTCTCCCTCCTCTACGGAAAGGCAGTAAGAGAACAAGGTCTGTGGGCAGCCATGCGAAAAATTACACAACCAGCAAAGCTTTAATATCCCAGACTCTAAGTGCTTTTAAAGGTCAACTCCTCTTTGAACTATCACAGACCAACGTGTCTCCTTCTCCTCCCACTGTTCCTAAGTGACAATTTATGATCACATTAATTGCAAAGGAATTCTTCTTGTTTCCAAAGTGGAAAAAAGGAATAAAACATCTGTTCCAGAGCTACCGTCACAGCATATATATAACATAGCCGTCTTGTAACATTGTCTGTCTGCTACAGCTCACACAGGTGAGATTTTTCCAGTATCGCAGATATTATATTTGCTAGAAATCATGAAGTCCTGCCATGTAATTGAAAAATAGTTTAAAGTGTAACTCCAAAAATTTTGTTTTTGCTTATATTAGGGACACTCTCCCACCTCCAAAATTGTATTAAAGGCTTTTCACCTTTTAGATATTGAGGTTGTCAATATGAGATTGTTGTGGGTCTGACAAGCAGCACCCCGATCAGCATCTTCTGGCACTGGCAACATAACAGTAAACAGAGCCTGAGGCAGAGAGTTGTGTCCACTGTGTAGAGGCCATGCTAGCATATTGAAGGTCAGGAAGCTCAGCTGCTCCCATTCAAGTGAGTTATAGTACACCAGCAGGGTCACTACACTGCAGATGGAGACTTTTATTTCTGGTGCCGGTGGCTGATGAAGATGGCTGATCGGTAAGGGTACTGTGTGTTGGTCCCCAACTGATCTGACATTGATGACCTACTCATAGGATAGATCATCATTATCTAAAAGGTAGAAGAGCCCAATAACTTGGAGGTGAATATCTCAGGGCTTCACAGGGCCTTCATGTTCAGGGCTACAACAAAAACAACAATGTTCCCTCTAAAGCTTTGTAGCTAATGAACAGGGCAATACTGGACTTGGCACTATTCCCTAAGTAACTATGGACTATCTATAGCACCCAAATCTTTAGACATAGGCTCCTTGTGGGACTATCAGGGTGAGAAAGCATCCGATGGTCTAGGGCAGTAGCGTACATAGAGAAGTAAGGGCCCATAGCAAGGATCAAACCAGACCCCCCCACACAGGACACAAGGGTTTCTGCCTGACCCTTGGGCCATTTTTCCACTGCTTTATTTGTTAAAAGTTGTTCCTTTAGAGGGTAGAGTCCTGACCAAGTTTTCACCCCAGTAGAAGAGGAGATATTCCCAACTAAGAATGGCCCCCCTCTTGTCCTGGGCCCCATAGCAGTTACATGGTCTGCCGCTATGGTAGCTACCCTGGTATAGGGTACTGAAGCACTTAAAGAGGTTGCCCAGGATTAGAAAAACATGGCAGTTGAGCTGTAATACCATACACAACCTGTGGATAGGTGTGGTGCTGTTTCTGGAAGAAAGCAGCAAGGTTTACCTAATCCTGGACAACCCATTTCATTCTTTACCTTTTATGTCACCTCTATCTCCTCATAGATTGTAAGCTCTTAGGCTCAAATGCAAAATCTGTGACAAGGCCTTCCACCAACCTTTTATAATTCTAGTGCCTTCTTATGTAGCAGTGGCTATTTAGGAAACAATGGATATTTGCTACCGTTTCACCTGCAAAATGTATCTACATATTTTTATATGTGAATAATGTGCCTCTGTCGTTCAATTATAAGACACTGCTCATGCTTCTTAATGTCAGTGCTCTTACATCAGGGAGGCAAGAAGCTGTGAACTTAAATACACTCATGTTTCCCCTGCAGCTATGAATGTGTAAAGGGTCCCTAGACATTGCTATTTACTTTCATTCATCTCCACCGGGGGGGGAATTTTTCTCATTGGGAACATGAAATAGAAAAGTTAATTACTTTTCTAATCTGAAAAAATGTCATATTTCTGTCATTAATGCACATTCTCATGAACATGTCCGCTCGTAATGTCAATGTGAGCACTTCATGGCCAAGAAAGCAGCAGTAATTAAATTAGCACAAAAGGCAAATTAACATTTAGGAGGAAAGGAAGAAATAATGTAAAAATAAGCCAAAGTACCAACATGTAGACTTCCATTGAAGAGAAATAATGTCAAATTCTGGATTAAGAGAAATTATTTACTCCTGGCCCAGGCGTGGCCTAATGTGCAGTACATGGGCATCGGTCGTGTGCACCCCACATCACGGATGCAGACCTATTCACTTAAATCGGTCCGCAATCCAGAAGGTCCAGTGCGGAATGGAGGCACTACGGAGAGCTTCCGTGAGGTTTCTCTCTGTGGCTCTGCAACGCAAAAAAATAGATGTGTTCTATTTTTTTACATGTTCTATTTTTTTGCGCTGCGGACGGATCACGGACTCATTCAAGTTTCAGGGTCTGGATCTGTCTAAGGAATTTTCAGGGTCTGGATCTGTCTAAGGAATCCGCTCGGATGTTGCCCGTGCATTGGGGACCGCAAATTGCGGTCCCCCATGCACGTAACAGAATGGCTGACCAACGGCAGTGTGTATGAGCCCTTAAAGGGGTTGTCTCACTTCAGTAAATTGCATTTATCATGTAGAGGAAGTTAATACAAGGCAATTACTAATATATTGTTATTATCAATATTGCTTCCTTTGCTGGCTGGATTCATTTTCCCATCACACTATACACTTCTCGTTTCCATGGTTATAGACCACCCTGCAACCCATCAGTGGTGGCCGTGCTTGCACACTGTAGGAAAAAGCACTAGCCTATGTGCGCTCCCATGGTCCCGGCCACCAGGGATGCTGACGCTTTTTCCTATAGTGTACAAGAACAACCACCGCTGATGGATTACAGAGTGGTCGTAACTATGAATATGAGCAGTGTATAACGAGATGGAAAAATGAATCCAGCCAGCAAAGGAATCAATACAGACAATCACAATACATTAGTAAGTGGCTTGTATTAACTTCCTCTACATGATAAATGCCATTTACTGAAGTGAGACAATGCCTTTAAGGTCAGTCAACCAGTAATTGATATAAATAAAGGTAAACAAAAGCATCTGTCCCTGCATCACATTTATCATCCGGCCTCAGCCCCGTGATTAATCTGGCCCAGGTCTAGACGGCCGTAACAAGTCATTTATAGGACTTGTTAACCTGCCTCAATGTGCTTGCTCTTGCTATTTTTTCAAAGGTTGTAGCTTTTTTTTTTTTTTTTTTTGGAATCTACCCAAGGGGCGGCCATATTGGAAACACATACTTCCTTTCTATTTTGCCTGAACTGCTGAACTGATGCAACAGAGTTTATGCGCCTTATTATTCCAGTCTCCAGGAAGTGATGGAGTACTGTTCTTAGCCCAGAAATATGGTCTCCTTCAGTACACCAGAACTGTTATTAAAGTTTTTTGATTTTTTTTTTATATGTCCCATCGCTCAAGCACCATGATCCAGTCCCATTCCGCTAGTTCCCGCTGGTCCCACAGTGATGATGTCACATCCATTATTCACATAACCACTGCTGCCAATAGCTGGCCTCAGCAGTTACGTGCCACTCATGCTCAAGGCCAGTGATTGGCTGCAACAGTCATGTGAACATTGGATATGATATTATTCCCGAGGGACCAGCGGAGACCGGTATGTGGTGCTGCTCTTGACAGGAATATCAAGCTGACTGACAAAACTTTGCAAGATACTGTAGACAATTAGTGTCTAATCCTTCATCCAACATTTTCCCAGTATTGTCAGACTGTGTGTCATTAGCCCATTAAAGACCGGGCCTACTTTCATTTTTGCATTGTTGATTTTTCCTCCCCAAGCCCCAATAGCCATAACTTTTTTATTTTTCCATTCATATGCCATATGAGGGTTTAATTTTTGCAGGACAAGATGCATTTTTAAAGGCATCATTTAATTTACCATGTCTTGTATTGGAAAATGGGGAAAAAAATATGTAAGCTAAGCATGTTATGATGTCCTGATTCTGCAGCTCAATAAAATTATGGCGATACCAAACTTGTATAGTTTTTATTTTATTTTACTTAAAAAAATTAAAAACCTTTGAAAAAAAAGTAAAATTTTTTTGCCTCACTATTTTCTGATAGCTATAGCTTTTTTATATTTCAGTCTACTGACTGTTTTTCTGGGACGAACTGTAGTTTTTATTGGTACCTTTTTTGTGATATGTTTATTTTTTATTGTTTAATTATTTTTAAATTGGGAAATTGATTTTAACTTTTCATATTTTTTTTAAGCTTTTCACTTTATACTTAATAACTATTAAGTATAAACCTGGGATCTTATGATCCCTTATCCCATTCACCCTAATAGAGATCTATGAGGGTGAAAGGGATTTTGACACACTCACTGCTGAGCTGTGCCTTGTGCAGATTACTATGATAGCCCTGTGAAGCCTCAGCAGTGCCCAGGCTGTCATGGTAACCTATCGGAGCCCTACATAGATGGTTGTCTTCTATGTAGAAGTTTAAAAACATTTAAAGTGTGTGCTAGTTGAATCTGACATGTTATTTGTTGAATCATGCGATTATTTTCAGTAAAGAACTGTTAAATTGCACAACCTACCTAAGCGTTAGAGGTGCCATTATCTGCAACTATACAGTATGAGGGCTTGTTTGTTTGAGGGAGAAGTTGTAGTTTTTAGTGACATCATTTTGGAGTACACATAACTTACTTGTTACTTTTATGAACTATTTCTGGGGAGATGGAAAAAAACAGCAATACCACCACTGAGTTTTTATGTTATGAATTTTGTGGAGTTCATTTTTTAGTATAAATAACATGATAACCTTACTCTCTGGTTGCATACAATGTAGTAGGAAGCTGGAAAAAATTCCACATGGGGTGAAATTATAAAAAAAACACCATTCCGCCACAGTTTTATGGGTTTAGTTTCTATGACGTTTCCTATCTGTTATAACTGACCTGTTCTCTTCATTCTCTGGGTCAGTACAATTACAACAATACCACATATGTATAGTATTTTACTTCTTTTCTCGTTTTGCAGTTTATCGTGTGAGATAAATATTTTAATATTGTAGGCGTTTTTGCATTTTTTTTTATTTTGATATTTTTAAAACATTTTTTTCCCATGGGGAACTATAACAAGCAATCTTTAGATTGCTTTTCTCATATCTATGAGAAATACACTATGGGGGTCATTTACTATAAGATATTTGCCAGTTTTCTGGTGTATATCTTTTGCAGATTGCGGGCAAAGGTTATTTGCGCCACAATTTGCGACCTTTCCCCGCTCATGCCAAGTCAAAAGGAGGTGGGACGTAGGTGGGGAAGTGGACTCATTTATCATTCTCCACGCCTGTTTTAGGCATACAAAATGGTCTAAATTTAAGCCAGCTAGGAAGCTTGCTTACACTTGTAGAGGTTGTCGCCTCTTCATAACATCAGCAAATGCACCACCAGCACACAGAGTTATTAAGATCAACGCCGATCTATGGAGCCCTGCAACAGGCAGACTGTCCATAGGAACTAATGTGCGACATCCTCTTGTCACTCAGGAGAACAAAGGCTGCTGCACACTGCATCCAGCTCCCCCGATCTTTGCTATGGGGAGCCGGTGCATGGCCAGGAGGATGCCCCCCCGGTTATCAACCTACCAGATGCTGTGGTCACATTTGACCATGTTATCTGAAGGTATAATGTGTGCGATCAACATTATCATTGTTCGCATACATTAGTCCTAGGTGCCTTCTAAGCAGGCACCATTTTTAAATACCTGACTGCTGATGTAAATTTACGTCATGTGTTCGGGACAGGCAAAACTTTTAATAAATTAGGCGTATCTCATGCCAGGGTACACCCTGTATGGGTACACTAGTCTTGATAAATCGCCCCTATAAAGTTGCTTTAAGTTTTTTTACTTTTGCTAAATAGAAACCTTTAAAAGCTTTAAAAAAAGAAAATGTTTTTGCATCGGCTCTTCCCAAGTTCCATAACTTTTTTTATTTTTCTTTCTATGGAACTGTGTGAGATTTTGATTTTTGCAGGACAACTTGTGGTTTTCTTTTTGGGATACATAACATTTTTTGTGGGGGTTAATCATATCACTTGGCTTAAACATCATGTGTACAGTCGCATGATAAGAAATTATTTTTAGACTGTAGACGGAATCTAATACAGACAGAGGTTTTCCACGAAAAGACAGAAAGAACATACAAACTCTTTGTTTCTCTGATGAGAACTGAGGTTCTATACCCATTAGATAATGGAGTATGAAGGTGTCCCAAATCTCTGTACGGCGGATAGTATTTCCACTAAGTTATTTGTGAATCAACTTGTCAACATTTTCAGGCAGCAGCTGATGGACCCCAAATCAGCCTCAACTAGAGTTGTCTTCTAGTGTGTCTTTAGGGTCCATTATATATATATAGGCATGATGAAGGTCAATAGGCCCTCTGGTGGGCCAGCCTCATCCTGTCTGGAGATAACAGTGCTAGATGTCCAGGAGCTGAACCTTTGAAAATTTTCCAGTTATTTAATATCTTATTGTTACATTTCAGGAGAAAACATTGCTGGAAGTCCATTGGAGGGAGCTAAGACACCCGTTGATTCCTCCTTGAGTCCATGAGCTAAGACACTCAATGAGTAAGCCTCATTACGTACATTACTGTTCAGTAATGTACCTGGATACTCTTGTCCACCAACATGAAGAACTTTCCCAACATTGAACAGAGCTTGGGTGCACTGCTTAGAGTTAAAGGACTCTCAGCTCCTGGAGACAAAGGTGTCATCTTACATGTCTATGCACTTACACAATACTCTGCTAACTTAAAGGCCTCATATAAAGTAACAATAGTCTAAATAATAGTGGAAAAGATGGTGTATGATCACACACAAATGTAGATCACATGCTATATGTGTATGGCGAGTCTAGAATCACAGCTACCATTCACATGTCCAAACATCATGCTCATATTTTTCATACAAGTTAATACATCAATGAAAGGAGTCATCAAAAACTATTTTAATCGGGGCAGGAATGAGTTTATCATCTTCCAGAAAACAAGAGGCTCTTTCTTCCATTAGATTCCATCACAAAATTGCCTGTAATGGTCCAAAGTCTTACAAATGACTGGCATCGGTATTATCCAAGGGACACAAATACCAGATACTGTCAGATGATGGAATGAAGTTTTTTTTACTGCTGTATTTTAGTTATTACATCTAAAAGCCCAGAAGATGAAAGTGCTAGCTAGAGAGCAGTTTGTGCCTGGAACGTGTACAATGACTGCTGAGTCTGATCAGTATCAACAGGGAGGTCAGAGGGTCCTTATTGTGTAACGGATTGAAGAAGTGACATTACCCTGGGCTTTCTGATGGCAGTGACACAATAACAAGAAAACATTCCTTATTTTAGCTATCACTTGTTCAATTATCCACGAACAGGCTTTAGAGTTTTTGTAGAATGCAGTTTCACTTCACAAAACTGGACTCTATCGAAAAGGCTTAAAGTGGTTTACAAACATATAGTTCAACCCCTCCCCCATACCCGTCTGGGGAGGGAAGTATTTGTACCTGCTAGCCACCACTCGGGTCAGTTGCTCCTTCGATGTGCTGTTTGGAGGGCACATAACCGCGATCCCTGTACATTCCAAATGTTTACAAGCAGAAACCAGAGTGAAGGAATGAAGCAGTGGACCAAAAGAGTTGGAACCAAGTGGCTAAGAATAGGTAAGCAGTCTCCCCTCCACACAGTCCCAATGGATGAGGAGGGTGGAAAAAAAGCTTTAAAAAGCTAGACAACCAATTTATAGAACATTTTCTGCTGTTAAAGTAAGCTTCTACACAGGGCCAGATTATAAAGAGGGCACATGGGCCATATGGCCCTGGAGCTCCACCACCTTAAAGTTCAAAAGAGCTCCACAAACCAGTCTAGGCTGGATTTTCTATCTGCCCTGCCAGACATTTTCTAGTTATGCGCTCGGCGATCAGTATTTGTATGAATAGTACCTACACAGCTCACTTTGGAATCCCCATCTCTTCCCCTAAAAGCTTTCCAACAATTCTAGTGAGCTAGGAATAGGTGTGAGCCCCATTCTAAAATGGGGCTGGGCATGAGGTCTGAGTATTCACAGGAGCTGAATTTTCTTGAAGCAAAATCCAAACCTTTAAGTAAGTATTATGCCTTCTGTCAATCCATCTGGATAGCTCTTCAGACCTTCATATCTGGCCCACTTTAATCAATCTGCTATCATGTCAAGGGGGTTGTGGGTTTTTAACCAGTGCAGATGTATTAAGGTTTTTGCTACCGCTACCAAATGTGCAACCAAGTTAGATTTGGGGTTGATATAACAGAGTAGGTCTAGCTATGACCATATCCACTGTGAGGCAGAATTGAGCTGTAGTCACTTTTCTAATGATCTGTCCCACCTGCTTCCTAAAGGGAGTGATTAGTGTGGAGGACCACCATATATGCAGGTAAGAGCCTACAGATATCCCCATTTGTTTGAATCCGACAGATTATAAGAGACCATCAACTCAGGTGTTTATAATGGTTCTCCCATCTAGAGAAGCCCTGTGAGTAACTGAGATTAATACTCATAACAAGGGGATACTTAGTTCCTTCTCCCAAGAGAGTAGAAAGGCTGGTTTAGCATAGGAGGGTTTAGCAATCTGCTCTTAAGCATGATACCCAATATGGAAACAAACACTAATATCTAGAAAGGTAGGAAGCAGCATTTCCTAGCAGGGGTGTACACAGAAAGTAGAGGGCCCCTGTGGACGAACAGTATATTGGCCTTTGTGAGTTATGAAATTCAGGCATTTATATGCAATCTAATAGACAGTAGGGAGCTGCTGTAAGGTGACAGTAGCCCTTGTTATCTACTGAGCTCCTGTGCAGTTGCACAGGTTGCACCAGTGGTTCAGTATGTCCACCAACTCCAAGGGATCAGTGATCTCTTGTGGAAGCCATATTGTTTACACAGGTCAGTTGCTATATCTTACCTGCGAATAGGTAACATGTGATATCAGCCATAGGACATTGTATAAATGAAGTAGTAAGCCACATTTTCAAGCACTGGTAAATTAGGACTCAGTTGTGTGGTAGACTTACTTTAAAGAACACAAAGGAGCTCAGCTTTTTCACTGAGCGTGTGGAGTGCAGATCCATAGAATGCTCAGAGCAGCACGTGTACACCTTTGTATATTTTACAAATGCTTAGTTACCCTTTAATTCCACAGCTACCTACTAATTCATACGTCATCCCATACCACAAAATACCCTGTAATGGCCTCATTAATGATTATCATGTATGAGCAGCTTCAATGATTGCCATGGTACTTGCTATTGTTTGCTGATTACTATTGCTGAGGTACGGACAGCATCCTCTGTCACTGTGGAGTTAAGCGAGATTTTTACAGGTGGGCTCATTTGATGCTTTTTGCTATTCAGTCCGTAATTACTAGCAATGCATATGTTTTCCATGATGTTTCAGTTGGTACAACCTAAAGCAAACTGTGGCATAAAGAGTCAGGGCTACATGTGACAAGGGCTGCCATGTTGCTTTAGCAGCAGAACACTGTACATTATAATAAAGGTGGGTTCACATCAGCGTTATGCTTTCCGTTTGTGTTTACCGTTATAACACGGTTATAACGGAAAATAACGGAAACCATAAGACGGAAGTCAAAACGGAAGCCTTTAGAGGAATTCCGTTTTGATCCGTCATGATAGAAGCCTATGAGAATCAACAGATCCGTTTGGTTCCTGTTATGCAAGACGGAAAACAAAGTCCTGTCGACAGGACAGGACTAAGCGGTGGCTTGACAATTGCTTACTTTGTATGTTTTGTTATATAACTTCAATAATTTATTTCATTCTGCTTGCTCAAACACTATAACAAGTGATACAGAACATCAGCGGATGACGCTCTCCTGGGGAAAGGTGAATGCTGAACGGTTTTTCTCTGGTAAATGTATTGCACGCTTATCTCTCCAGCTGGCTTTTTGCATTCAACAAATGTTGCTGTGTTTTTCTATTAAGTCAGTAATTGGTTTTTCTGATGCAAATATAACTGCAGAACTTTTATCACCACTGTTATGAAGATCTTCCGTCAGATTAGAGAGAGTAAAGGTTGTAACAGCTGCTTCATGTCCCCAGGACTTTTCTTCTAGAAGCAGTCAAGAAAGCGCTTAAGTGTTTTGAAGTGTTAATGGGTGAACATGGGTGAACACTACCTGCTGATTGCTAGGAGATCCCAGGCAGGCCCTTCTTAGATGTTAACCTCAGTAATATAATGTAGATCATTAAAGACTTCAGGGGGGTTAGTCTAATCCAAAGCCTGCTTTTCATGTTCGGATCTTTACTTCAGAATGGAGGATTTGTACAACAGGGGTGCAGGATGAAGAATTAGGGGAGTATGGGGAAACAAACAATGTAAAATAAGGTTAAAGTAAGCCACCTGAAGCATCAGAAGATATGGCATTTAAGATTTGTAAAGATCAGGTTATACAGATACGGAATGGCGCAAAATAAATGGCAGATGGAGTTGTAAATATTTTTAAACACATTGAGGGAGATTTATCAACTCACTACACCAGTTTTCCAGTGTAAAAAAGTTGTCAGTCAGGGACCTTTCTTATTGGACTGGTCTGGGGCAGGTGCTTCTGGGCAGGGACTGTGGCCTTTTCTTCTCCTTTGCTTTCAGTCTCTGTAGCAAGGCCTAGTTCACCCCCCAGTTCTACACAGTGGTGACATGCTAAAAAATGACACCACTACCTTAAAAACTGAACGGAAGACAGCGCTGGTATCATTAACTCGAAGGCATCATTTGTTCTGTACAAGAAGGCAAAGCTGCTGCACTGGTTCAGAGGAAGATGAGTTTAAGCTTTTTAATTATTTGACCCGCCTTCTTGCAATTTGCACAAGAAAAAAATGTACAACTGGTACAAACCACTTAACGCATACTTACACTTACATACTTACACTTTCACACAACTTGGTAGAATAAACTGTCACATGTGTATACATGAGTGATAGCTCTATTTCTGGCCATTATATCATGTGTATCTGGCATTTTTAGAAGTTTTCATCTTTGCAGGCTGCATCTCTAATTCTTAGTTGTCCCTGAGATAGCGATTGAGACTAGCTGCTATGGTGTCTTTTCATGGAATACACATAGAGACAGAAAATTCTGCTTCCTTTTTCTTATTCAGTCAGAATCATGATATAGGACATTATACAGAAATACTGGGCAGTAGTAATGTGAATAAAGCACTTGGGGTGAGATATAACAATATTAGCTGTTCCACCCTCCTAGACTGTCTCCCTCTGCTTGTTCCTCACTCTGAAGCTCACCCCTCCTCCACCTGCCATCTTCACAAACTTGTAAGAGCTCATTATCTGATCCTTCAGTGAGCTCATGGACTGTCTTGGTCTCACAAGATGGAATTAGCATAATATTGCAGTATTTGGTGATTGTGACATCTTCATATCAAGCCTTGCCATAGACAGAGTTTAATAGGAAGATTACAATGGCAGGTTTAGAAGTGTTCACAAGGTCTGAAGTTCCCATGACAACCAATCAGTACCCCACAATTTTGCCATGGGGTGTGACTAGAAGACATATGGAGCTCCCCCCCTCTGTTTAGCTGCTAATATGCTAAATGATTAATGAAGATACCCTCTGAGAGGTCATCTGACCAGAATTAAAGCTCACTGTATGCATTCTTCATGCACCTGTAACATACGCTACCATATGCTACCATTTTCAGCTTGTAAGAAACCTTGTGTGACCAGACCTTTATACATAGGACCTATATGTGCTGGTGGCTGAGAGAATCAGTCATTTATCTCCATGTAGCGGCATAAGCACCAGACATTGCTTTTTTTCCAACCCTCAGTTCCTCCATACATTGTAAACAAGGGGTTTCTTACTACCAACCTTTAATTGATGAAGAGTAAGTGCTTTTCCATAGTCTGTGGATAACTGTTCTAGAAAGGGTGCACCTTCAATTCACTGAACAGCCAAGGGAGTGCCAGGGTAAAGACTGCACTGAGAATTGTGGGTACTACTAGCACCATCATAGTCATTACCACTCTTCCTATCCTCCCCTTCCCTATGGGTTGCTGCATATGGGTTCTCACTTGTAACCATGAAATAGCAAGCAGTAAGCCTAAATTCACTGGCAGTCCTTACACTAGATATTCAGCAGTAGTTGGTCGGCACTGCTTAATGAATTGTTGGTGCTCAGTGGTAAAAATAGTACTGAAATTATTTGGAATAACCACGGCACTCAGAATTGCAGTATTAAGGCTTGTAGAAATGTATTCATCCATCCAAAGGTAAGTATCAATAATAGGTATAGACAGATGTTGTCTATACTTATTATTGATACTTACCTTTGTACACACTAGGCCATGAACAAGGTCTGACTTAAAGACCGAAACGTTGGCCCATGGCTGTTAAATTATGACTTTGGATGGATGAATACATTTCTACAAGCCTTAATACTGCAATTCTGAGTGCCGTGGTTATTCCAAATAATTTCTTACACTAGATATGACTGCTTCTACCCCCTCCCAGTATACCACAAAGCGGCTCAGAATTTGTGATCACAAGACATGGAGCAATCTGTAGGGAAGTGACCCTCTTAGACACTGAGGGACTGATTTCACCGTATCTACTGAATATTTATACGTACAGTACTAAAACTTTTCTCTTTGTTGTTGGAGGGAGGTGAGATCTGAATCTGAAAGACTAAATTATAGATAATTAGACAGATAAATATACAGCTATAAAAATAGCTAGGGTATCTGTACCATAGAGGTAGACCATGTGGCCGCTGAAGATAGGTGACCCAACAACTGGCTTAAGAGAGCATTGAAGGGAAACAAACAGCTAAACCTTCAGTCCTAGGGGGTAAAACTCAGCACCATAATGGGGGGCACATTTTGATCCTTGGTAGGGGTCCTCTGTCTTCTGTGTATGCGATAGATGGATGAATGGATGGCTATTCAGATAGCTGGATAGTTAGACAGATAGCTAGATAATACAGAGATGATAGATAGATAGATAGATAGATAGATAGATAGATAGATAGATACAGGGGAATATCTATAGGGGTGCAGAGGTAGCAGTCGATACCGGGCCCAGGAGCCTGAGGGGCCCAAAGACCCTTGTGCCGCATAAGAAGACACCATTACTATAGACTATAGAGTGCATGCTGGTCAAGTTACACCTCTGGTTGGAGGGAAGGGGTTAGGTAAAGAATTTGGCATGGGGGGCCATTCCATTTTTGCCTCAGGCAGGAAAAAGGCTATGTGCTCCCCTGCCCCTGGCCACAAAGCTCTGAGGGAAGGGAGGCCCAAGCTGAACTCTTGCACCAGGGCCAATGAGCCTTTAGCTATGCCCCGGGATAGATAGATAGATAGATAGATAGATAGATAGATAGATAGATAAACCCCTTAAAGAGTTGAACCCCGTCATATCCCCATTTTTACCCTGGCAGTCCTGGTGATATGAGCATTGGAGTATTTTATCCTCTGATGCTCTTCTTTGCGCTGCGCTGGATCGCACAGGGCAAAGGCATTTTTTCAGGAGATCCAGTGGCGGGCTTTAGCGCTGCCCTAGCCTGTAAAATGGGTAGAGCAGCGCTAAAGCCGGCCCATCAAAGCACTGAATACACTGCTGGGCAGAAGCCTAAGCCCAGCAGTGTGCAGAAGTAAACAAACAGCATTGGAGCATGAAATACCACCATAACACAGGGGCTGCCATGTCGACAACCCCTTTAATGGCCACCGATATAGGTTTCTATGGCTGTTATTACTGAGCTTTAATTTAGAGTTCCATGTTTCTACGGCGGCCTAGAATAAGTGCTGCATGGATTTCCTGCTCGACCTTACCTTTTTACATTACACATATTGTGGAGCCTGAGGAGGTTTCTGAATATTTACAGAAAGCCTGCAAGGTAAGAAAAGGGGACTGCAAGATGTCACTTACCTCTGAGGTATAACAAGGGTTCATATATTTATATGTATCACTTGTAAAATACATTACATGAAGTTCTAATAAAAGCATTGAAACATTTATTGAGAGAAAATGTACATTATGACAATTGTAAACAATATTCTTCAACATGTAAATCTGTTGGCAGGAAACCCTGTCATCTATCACATTATCACAAATCACTCCCAGGACTGGAGTGCAGGAGATTTGTTCATTTCACTCATGATGAAGCATCATGTTTGCTTTCCCTAATGCTGGGTATTGATGGCTCATAGAATAGAACAGTCTATTACTTTTTATGAGCGACTATTATAACGCCATCCCTTTAGTTCTCATCTATGTAAAGGACCATTAAGCATCAACATTTTTTCATTTGATATATGGAAGTAAGTACCAAAATGCTGATTTTAACTTTGATATAACTTTGAATAGAAATTTTTATTTTGTGCTCTTGATATTACTTTTAAATTAGGCCCCTTCTTGCTTCAAAGGAATCTAAGCCATCATATCACAGCTCCAGGGGAAGGGCATAAGATGTGCCACCATCCGGAGGGCCATTCTGTAACAGTTTATCCAAAGATGTATAAACTTCTAGGGAAACTAACTAGAGGAAGCTTCCATGGTGGTCTGGGACATGTGGAGAAGGAAGAGAATATAAATAAATACAATCAAGGCAGATATCAACTTTACATTATTGGATTTAATTGCTGCTAAGATGTCAGGCAGTCTTATTTTGGCTACTTTTAGCAATTGTTATTTTGGCTTTGAATAACATTAATATGTTGATTCTGGTGTCAGTATGTATGCACTGTAAGGCAATTTTATTTGGGATTTGCATGGCACTATCATTTTGATTCTCTGTGGCAGTATTTATATACAGCATGCCATACAGCATCATGTGGGCACTGTATGGCAGTATTATCTGGGCTTAACTTGCATTATTATTTTTATTCTGTATGGCAGTATTATTTGGACTTTGTATGGTACTATGATACCAGTATTTTAATTCTATATTGCACTACTTATGCATGTATGGTATTATTTGGACTTTGCTGGCATTGTTATTTTGATTCGGCATGGCAGTATGTGTGCAATTTATGGCAGTATTATTTAAGCTTTGCATTGCACTGTTATTTTTATTGTGTACAAATGGCAGTATTTGTGCACTGTATGGCAGTAATATTTGGGATTTGCACGGTACTTTGATTTTCTACAGCAGCATGTGGGCACTGTATGGCAGTATTATCTGGGCTTAACTTGCATTATTATTTTGATTCTGTATGGCAGTATTTCTGTACTTCAGGGCAGTATTATCCAGGATTTTAATGCATTATAATTTTGATTCTGTATGGCAGTATTTGTGTATTATATGTCAGTACGTGTGAGCAACTACTATAGTTGCCATCTGAAACCACAACCAGCAAACTCAGAAACTGCTACCAGTCTTCCATTCCAGCTGGTAGGAGGCCAAGAATACCACTAGGTTCTTCCTCAAAGTCCGCTGCAACGCATGATGGAATTGGCTGCTATGGACCCAGGGTCAGAACCAAGAGAGACAGATAGGCCCAAACGCCAGATTAGTGGTTAATCCACAAACTAGCCACGATCATAAAGGAGAAATAGTACAAGCCAATACAGCAGAGGCAATTTTTTAATGATTGTATGTTACTAATTTTTGGCTAAAGATCATTTCTTTCAATTGACCTTTATTAAAACTATTGACCTGTTCTGTCACAAAGGGTTAACTGTTTTTCTAACTGTGTGACTGGTACTTTTATTTTGTGCCAGTCATCTAATAAACCTTATCTCTTAGGCTACTTTCACACTAGCGGCAGGCCTGATCTGGCAGGTGAAGGGTGCTGCCAGATCAGGCCTGCCGCAGCGACATGTGTGGAGCCGGAACCGAGCTCCGGCCCCACACATGTCACACAGTACATACATACACACAGACACACACACATATAGACAAACAAACACACATACATACTTACATGCTCCCGGCAGGTCTTCGGAGCGCCGGAGTAGCAAGACGGCTCGCACAGGTGACAATTCCCCACAGCGCCCTCTGCTGGGTGCCTGGTGGAATCGTCATCTGTGCGCGCCGACCTGTCCCTCCGGCGCTCAGAAGACCTGCCGGGGAGCATGTAAGTATGTATGTGTATTTGTATGTGTATATGTCTGTGTATGTTTATGTTTATGTGTATGTCTATGTCTGTATGTGTGTATTGTGTGTATGTGTAGCCGGATCCGTCATGAACTCCATTGAAAGTCAATGGAGGGCGGATCTGGTTACCATTGTGGTCAGACCAGACGGATCCGCCCCCATTGACTTGCATTGGGGGTCATTCCGGATCCGTCTTGGTGCGGATGCCTGGACCGGAGAGCAAACCGCAGCATGCTGCGGTTTGTTCTCCGGTCTGAAGACGGAACGGAATGCTTTCAGGAGCATTCCGTTGTCTTCAGTTCAGTTTTGTCCCCATTGACAATGAATGGGGACAAAACTGAAGCGTTTTATTCCGGTATTGAGCCCCTATGACGGAACTCAATACCGGAATTTTAAAACGCTAGTGTGAAAGTAGCCTTATCTGCTTATTTAGGCCACATTCCTATCAGTAAGATAAGAATTGAGCTATAATGGGTGTTTAGAAGGTCAGAGAACAGAGATAAGGAGTCTCTCTGCTCCCCAAATTACGGAAAAGACAGAAAATCCAAAGAGTGCTACCAGAGCATGTCAGCTATGTACAGAAAAAAGGACAACAATAAAAAAATTATTTTTAGCTCAAAAGGAGTACAATGCAATAATTTAAAAAAAATGACCCCAAAGGTGTACATAGCCTTTGATTCAAAGACTAGCCATGGTCAGAATATCAGGATAAGCAGAAGAATCTAATTCACAGGATAAAGGGTTAATTCAGAAAACAAGCCACAGTCGGTATGTAATACCCTGGAGTGGTATTTCCATTTCTGCATTCCGATACCGTCTCTAATGGTTAACATAAATGTCATCTTTGGTGAAGGACCTGGAAATAAATACAATGTGCATTGATATTATTGTTATGCAACTGTTTTGTACATGTAATATGCCTGGTTCACAAGCAGGTGGCGGTGTGTATCTGGCAGAGGGAAAGAGATTTCTAGGTAGAATGGAACTCACCATTCCATTCTCCCCACTTCAGAAAAAGTGAGCCAGTCCTTCCAGAAGGGAGGGGTTGTAGTTCTAGTTAGTTACAGTTTAGACTCGATAGTGGAGCTGAGAGGACATGAAAGATGTAGCAACAAGGGGAAACTATTCTCTGACTGCGGCAGGAGACTCTCCAAAGGAAAGTAGCTCATATAGCCCCCTGAATGCTTGCTAATTCACTTACTGAGTATCAGGAGCCAAAGGCACCCCAATGCAGGGATACCAGAGCTGACCGAAAGTCCAGTAACCAGACCTAAGCCGAGTTTAGCACAGCAGAGAGAGAAAGCAGAGTAATCAAGTTTGCCTGACAGTTTATACCAAAGCCTACTGGAACCAAGAGAAAGCCTTAATATTGTCTGGATGAAAGTTCATGCAAGTAAATCCGTTGAACTTTATCAAGGTCTGGACTCGATTTATTCTCCACTTCCACCATTACTCTTCCCTTTATTGCTTCGGAGCTTAGACCTGGGGAACAACGGTATCCAGGTAGGAGCACTGTGACACACACAGAAAACTATTAAGGGCCACACCACTCTACATTCCTATAAACCTGGGATGTGATCGTCCCTGGGGGAAAAGGGGCATCACGTCATAGGTACATAGAGAGTTAATGAGCAGATCTAGGGCTAAGGTACAAAGCATAGAGGTGCAAACTGAGCCATGATACATACACAATCACGAGCAGCAGCCTTGTCTGAGTAGCAGGCTTAAATGCCCTGCCTACCTCTGGGATTGGACATCGAGACATAAATCTGATTGTCCCGGCTTCCAGCCTCACAAATTGGTTGACCATCTGGAGCTTGACTGATCGGCATGACCTGTGCTCTGTAGCGCCTTACTTCACTCACACAGTCATAACGTTATATGCTAAAATTCATACTACCTACAGCCACCACTAGGGGTAGCTCATAGGATTCATCTTCCAACAAAGTCAATGGAAGATCTCTTTAGTACCAGCTGTTATAAACCATAAAGAAGGGGAGTTTGAAACTATAACCCCCCTCTGCCGTGCATTCATCCTTAGCAGCAACTAGGCATCTAAATATCAGCACTGGGGACAGTCAATCCGTTCTATGTAATGATGAATCACAGGCAGGCATCAGTAGTGTGACCTGACAGCAGTGTAAGCAAAGCTGAAGGGCACTAGAGTCCAACAATGGCATACCCATCGTGTCACTGTGACAAAAACATAGTAAAACCCCATGACTTTACCACTTAGCATTAATAAAGACCAGTGGTGGCCAATGTGTGAATTGATCCTTAAGCCCTAGCTCTAACAATAAAGCTCTTTTCAGACTCAGACCTGTTTGTTTACATGAAAGTTGCTTCCAGATTAAAAATAGTCATTTTTCTCACGTTTTGTGATCCGTGCAGACGCTTAGCGTGAAGGAGCGGAGATGCATTTCACAGTTTATTGTACGTGAGTGTCGTGACAAATCTCAAAAGTGTTAATGGATAACCCGCCAGTGATAATGAAGAGTCGGAATGACTTCCTTAATAGCACGCTTGGGTGATAATCTTGCTTGGCAATGTGCATTTCATAGAGATTAAAGCTAAAGATAGCTATTTAGGGGTTAAAGATCACTTTTTCAGTATTGTTTCACTTTGACGGGATCGTTTTATCCTCTTTAAAAAAATCTCCAACTCCATCTAAACTCCATCTCACTTAGCAATAGATCACTGGCAATCGCTATTGGTGGGAGCTGACTGACTACAGATTTCTACAGTTCCCGACTAGTGGCTACAGGTAACCAGGTTGTCATTATTTAACTCTGTCTATGTCAGATGAATGAGGATCCTTAAAAAATGAATTTTACTACAACAAAAATTCCAGAATGCATGCAAGTGCTTTTTTGTATTTTGTGACATTTTGTGTCATTTAACAAAAATAGATGTTTCACAAATTTGTCTTCATTAAAAGCCCCCTGGAGAAAAATCAGATCAATTTATATAGAGGAGCACGCCTCTTAATAAATTAGTTGCATCTTCTGCTGTCCATGCATAAAATGTACTCCATGCTAATGTTTACCAGTCTTCTTTCTTTTTCTTTCAAAAAAGTTTCAAATTTTGTCACAAAATGGCATTTCAGAAAAAAATTGTAAATTTTCTATGCCAGAAAACTGGTAAAGAGATATGTTTAATAACCCCCAGTGTGTCTTACCGTTTTCTTCATGGCGTTTTTGTCCCTGTAGAGGTGATCTCAAAATGTCTTCATAAATTTGGAGGAAGCGAGATACGAAACGCGTGTCGGGGTTTGCGCTACACTTGTTGGTGTGAAGTTATTTTTATCATGTATTCCCTATTAATTTTGGTGTTATAACATGTATTTTTTGCACCAGGCCCTTTATTTAAGTACTCATTCAATTGAGATTTATAGTATTGGTGGGGTGGAGGATTGGTCTGCGCCATTTCTTTACTGAAGATAATTTTTTATTCAAATTATGGATAATATTGTTACATGGCCTTTTGTAGTTCTATTTATTTGGATATGAATGCCGCTGCTACTGATTTTCTAATGTTATTTGTGATGGAGTAATAAAATATACAGTATATTGATATTAATTGTGTACTGTGTACTTTAATGTGACTCTGTAGGAGCCATTTGGTATATTGGTATACATGATTCCTTTCGGAGAAACAATCCCCTTCATTTGTATGGGGGCTGTCAGTCTGCGTGTCTTGTCCATATGTGACATGTCCTATTTTTCATGTCTATAAGGGCTCATGCACACGAATGTGTGCCGGCCGTGCCTGTGCTGCGGACCGCAAATTGTGGTGCGCAATGCATGGGCACTGACCGTGTGGTTGCTGCATTTGGATCTGCATCCCACAGTCTGTACCGCAAAAAAGTAGTGCATGCATGCACTACTTTTTTGCGGTGCGGAGGCACGGGCAGAAACACAACAGAAGCACTCTGTAGTGCTTCTGTGGGGTTCCGATCCGTGCCTCCATTCCACATCGGCATTCATATGCGGGCTGCAATACGGCCACGGCCGGGCAACGGCTGTGTGCATGAGCCCTTATTCATGGGCCATGAAAAAACAACAACCGTGTGAATAGCCCAATAGACTACCATTATCATAAAAATGGTTATGTGACGGCGGTTAGAAAAGACTGCCGTCACACAGCCACTTTTCACTGACTGAATATAGCCTTATGTTGCAATCAGAAAGGGCAGCATAAACTTGGTGACAGATTCCCTTCAATTTCTTCACCACCCTAGACCACCAAGTTCCTGGGAGGTTTTGTCACACTAAGGGGCCAAAAAGCCCTTTGTCCAGGAGTTGTAAATGGTAAATGCCTTCAAACAATCTTAAAGGAATTATTAAAGCCTCTCAATAGTTCAGAACTAATTTCTAATAATATAGAAACACATTTATCCAGAGCAAGCTCATTTATCAGAGTTTTGCTTTAGCTGCTTCAAGTGAAATAATGAGTACTGCCAAAATGTGTACTGCTTAACTGTGTTCAGTAATCCTCTCTGAAGAGTAAAGTGTGGCAGAAATTAAATGACATTAGAATACTTGATATTTTCAGATTAATGAACCACAAACTGGTAATTTCTAAAAATGTCTGTCTGTAATCAAATTACTCCAAGGATCATATATTTCCATTGAAGGAAAACTAATACGGGTTTATAATGATATGTGCGCAGAATTTAAAGGAGTATTCTGGTAATTTGAAGCTATTCCCTATTCACAGCTGGGCCCCCCAATGATCACAAGTCAAGGGGCCACAAACCGCACAGGTCCCCAGAATGGACAGAGCGGCAGGTCGAGTATGCACTCTGTCGCTCTATTAATTTGTAGCATTGTACCAGGTGGAACAGGGCCTCCTTTCTCGTGATCAGTGGGGGTCCCAGTGATAGGACCCCCACCGATCTAATTGGTATCAACTATCCTGTACATAAGGGATAACTTCAGAATACCACTTTATACACAAGGAGTTACATTACTGCAGCAACCTTACATAATGCACAGCACTAACCTAAAGCAATGATGTCTGAATTGTGGCCACAAAGCCACCGTCTGTATTGGCCCATTTCCATGGTAGCTTGTCATAACATTTAATTTTAGTTTCAAAGAAGGTTTTATTGGGTTATAAAAAAAACAATATAATAACAGGAACAAGGACAGTGTTCGAATGTATGTACCTCACGCAGTTATGTACAATAATGCACAGTCCAGCAAAGGAAAATCAAAACATGTAACAGAATAAAAAAAATGAAAAAGAAGGAAACAGGTATCCCCATAGTACATAATAATAAATATGGCATCAAGAGTGATAAATAAAAAAGTAGCCAGGTGGAATATGCGGAAATAGGCATCCCCAATATACAGACAAGGAGAGTAGCAAGTTCCAGCCCACCCTATAACATCAAATATTGTGTTCTGTGGGAAGAATGGGAGGGGGACAGCCAAGGCTGCCATAATTTCAAATAAGAATCAACCGTGTCCCCTATAGTTGCAGTAATTTTCTCATAGATAGCCATTCTGTCCATCCGCTGCAGAACTTCAGCGAGATTGAGGGTATTGGACCTCCATTTGGCCGCAATGTGAATACGATCCGCCAGGAGAAGGAACTGGGCTAACTTAAATTGTGCATATTTCATTCTAACTGGTTTATCACCCAAAAGGCACACAGTCGTGAGTTTATGAAAGGTAGTGCCCAGGACATCAAATAAAGTGACACATATGCTTGACCAGAAAGAACTTACTACAGGACACGTCCACCAAATATGATACATTGTTCCAATGGAGTCACATCCACGAAAACAATGAGGATCGACTGATGGGTAAATACGATGTAGTCTTTCAGGAACCAAATAGGCCCTGTGCAGTACTTTAAGAGAGTTTTCTACCAAAGACACCTGCCAGCTGCCTCTAGTGACAGCCTCGCAACATGTGTGCCATCTGGGGATGGTCAAAGAACAGTGGGTGTCCTCCTCCCATTTAGACATTCCCGGTGATGGACCGCCAAAAGGACAAGACCTGGGCCACTCTGTAATCTTCAGATGTAGGGATGGAATATTTGGATCGAAGCTGAGCAGCAGTTGATAGTTTACTAGCAGTGAGGAAATCATATAGGTGAGTCAAACGATTGGCAGACCACCAAGAGAAGCCAGCCAGATCCATCCCTGGTGGGAAAGCTAGGTTGGAAAAGAGTGGGGTAAGAGGAGCAGGCTTTGACTGGAAGTTGGCCTTGAAGCATACAGATCCCCATAATTGTAGGTCATAAAAAGGTAATATTGCCTTGGTTTTGAGGTCCGATAGAAGGGGGGCTGTATTCCAAAACAGTGCCTGCCATGAGAAAGGGGCTATCATGAAGGCTTCCAAGGCAACCCACATTGGAGGGGACTTGCAACTATGGATTAAAAGAAGTTGTGCTAGGTGGGCTGCTTTATAGTATTTAATGAAATTAGGGAGTGAGAGGCCACCCAGCCGTTTAAGAAGGAACAGAACATCTAGTTTAATTCTGGGTCGTCGGTGTGCCCATATGAAAGAGGAGAGGTCTCTATGAAGTCTATGAAGATCCACTAGGGGGACTGGGATCGGTAAAGTCCTAAAAAGGTAAAGTAAACGTGGTAGGACAACCATTTTGATGGTATGAATTCTACCTAACCAAGATAACAGAGGTGAGTCCCATTTATTCAAATGAGATCTAATCTCTCTGTAGAGGGGGGTGTCTACCTTATAAATACCAGATAATTGAGGGGTGAGGTAGATTCCTAAATAAGACAATTTATTAGGGCAGGTGCAGAAGCCAAGTTCCCGTTCTATTAAAGCTATGATGTGGGAGGGTCTGTTACAGTAGAGAGTTTCCGTTTTAGAGGGATTGATCTTCAAGCCTGAGGCCTTAGAGAATTCCTGTAGGAGAAGAATAAGACTGGGGAGGGAAACAACAGGGTTAGTGATTGTGAGGAGTAAGTTGTCTGCAATGTGGGTCCCAATATTGACACCTGCAATGTTAGGGTTTTGACGTATTAGGGCAGCTAATGGTTCGATTGCCAAGGCAAACAGAACTGGAGATAAGAGGCAACCTTGTCTAGTACCCCTGCAAATTTTAATGGGAGTTGATGAGGTAGAGGGTAATTTTAAGTAAGCTGTGGGGTGAGAATAGAGAGATTTTAAAGCTTGGATGATAGGACAATGAAAGCCCATATTCTTAAGGGCAGACAATAAGTATTCCCAGGAAATGCAGTCAAAGGCTTTTTCTAAATCTAGGGAAAGAAAAGTAAGGGGAATCCGCTGGTGATTGGACCAGGAGATTACATTAAGGATTTTGCGGACATTATCTGGTGCTTCCCTTTGTGGGATAAATCCCACTTGGTCGGGATGGACCAGGTGGGGGAGTAGGAGGTTCAGTCTGCGGGCCAGAATGGATGTAAAAATCGTGGCGTCAAGGTTTAGAAGAGAAATGGGTCTGTAATTGGCCGGGGAGAGGGGGTTTCTGTTGGGTTTAGGGATTACAGTTATGAGAGCGTCCAGGAATTCTTCTGGCATAGCATGGCATGGTGTTTTTCCTAGCTTTAAGGATTTAAGGGTCATCTCAACTTCAATAGTTGATATTTCTCTGTTAAGCTGTTGTACTGCTTCTGTGGTAGGTTTGGGTAAATTGACTTTAGAAATAAAGGCTTCAGTAGCTGCAGTGGGTTGGGTTTGACGTTGCCTATATAAAGCCTGAAAAAATCAGCGAAAGTATTATAAATTTGGTTCGGGTTACCCATGACCTGTCCTTCTTGGGTTTGAATCTTGAGGATTTGATTAATGGCTTTAAGTTTTCTAGCTAAAAGTTTATCAAGTTTATTGGCCCACTTATAGTATTTGGCCTTGGTCCAACGAAGAGCTTTCTCTGTCCTGTGTAACAGAATAGAATCCAGTTGTAATTTAGTGTCCTTAATGGCCTGGTGAAGGTACAGGGACGAGTGTTGCTGGTGGGCATGTACCAATCTGGCCAACTTAGATTCCAGAGGGGCCTGGGCTTGGTTCCTATCTTTTTTCCTTTTAGATGCAATAGCTATTAGTTTGCCCCTGATGTATGCTTTGTGAGACAACCATACCCAATGCGGAGAAGAGTCTGCAGTTACATTTTCGGTAAAGAAGTAGGTTAGTTGGGTAGTGATTTGTGTCTGGATTAAAAGATCTGAGAGTAGGGCTTCATAGAGACGCCATGAGAAGGGAACTGAATGCTTGGGTGTTAAATCAAAGACAAAGAAAACAATGTCATGATCAGACCAGGCTGAAACAATATGTCTACTGTATAGAAGAGATGGAAGGGCTTTCACAGAGGAAAGGATCATATCAATACGGGTGTGAGTATGGTGCACAGAAGAATAGAATGTGTAGCCTCTAGCAGGACCATTGTGCTCCCTCCAGGTGTCTGCTAGTGAGAGTAGGTGCATGGTATCATTAATAAGCTGTTTTTGTTCACGGAAATGTTGGGAGTCAGATACGTGGGACCTATCAAGAGTAGTATTAAACACAAAATTAAAATCTCCACACCAGATGAGGTATTGATACTCTAGAGCTTCAATTCTTTCAGCTAAGGATTTAAAGAAATGTATGGGGTGTTCATTAGGAGCATATGAGTTCACCAGACATATAGAGGCATCGTGAAGAGTACCTAATATTTTTAAGTATCTACCATCTGGATCTGCAAAGGTTTGTTTTATCTGAAAGGGGAAATTATTCTTGAAAAGTGTGACCACTCCTCTAGTTTTGGATATATGGGAAGCTGCATAAAAAGTACAATAGCGGGGATGAATATATGTGGGGGAAGATGTGGTGGAGAAGTGCGACTCCTGCAGGCAAACAATGTCAGGGAAGTGTTTTAAATAATCAATGAACGTTTTTTTGCATTTGAGGGGTGAGTTAAAACCCCTAACGTTGTGCGATATTATACGACACATAACAAAGATTGTTCAGCCTGCGAATAAAGTGCTACAAAAGAACACAGTCCCACACCACATACCCCCACCAGAATGCCACCTGATTCATAGCACCTGAGCCCAGTGTGACAGAATACCATAGGGTACCATAAAGAACAATATAAAAACAATAACAGATTAAACTGTAAAAAAAAGTAAACAACCAGAAAGTATCAGTAAGTCTGGAATGGGAGTACCAAACTTGTGGTCCCTCGGACCAGAAAAACGGAGGCAACATGATAGACCTACCACTGGAAGGCATACATATATCTTGGTAATAACTAACCAGATAGTACTTCAAGGGGGTCATTCGGGTAAGAGATGAAATGTCCCAATACGTCCCCATCAAGAATCTCACCTTCTGAGAGGGGAACCATATGTATGCTGTAGACATAAGTCCTACCCGACTTGAGACTGTTGTTATCCAAGAGTTGAAGAGAAGAGTATATTCAGGTCTGGAGACCTGCTCTGGTGTTCAGTGATTGACGCAGAGCAGTAGACCAAGATCTAGTCGGTCTCGGAGTCCTCGGTGGTAAAGGCGCCGATGCGTTCAAGGGAATTCCTGCTTTGGCCAGGGCCTCCTTGCCTTCATCTAAAGAACGGAACGTGTAGGTCCTGGAATTGTAGGAAAAAGTCAATGAAAATGGGAAGCCCTAACGATAGCGTACCTGGACCTTTTGAAGAACCGGAGTAATGGGCTTCATGTTTCTGCGGCGCCCCAGAGTAGAAGCTGCAAGCTCAGAATAGAGGCGTGCTGTAGGCGGTAGGCCCAGTAAAATGTATACATTACGTGCAGCAGCGAGAATTTGGTCTCGCTGGTGAATTCTATCAATGCGAAAGAGAGTCATCATGCTGAGGGAGCAAGGTCTTGAATAGGTCCGTTGCTACTTGGTGAAATGAGGCAATGGTTTCAGGCACTCCCCGTATACGAAGATTCGCTCTCCTGGAGCGGTTCTCCAGGTCTTCAAGCTTTAATTCCAGGGCCTCTATTTGTGCTGTGTGATTGTCGATATCTTGTCTATCTGTCACAATAGCGTCAACCATGCTTTTGGCCTTGGCCTCTGTATCAGCTACTCTTTGGTCTAGGTCATGGATTTGGCGGGAGAATTCAGCAACCACCTGGGCCAGTTCGTCTTTGAACATTTGCCTGATGTTCCGGTATAGTTCTCGGGAAGGCGAGGCAGGAGGTAAGTCAGGGGTAGATGGCGGAGAGCCCGGATCGCAATGGCCTGTGTCTTCATTATTCGCTGTAGCGGGCGGAGCTGCCATCTTGGAGGATGCCTGCGAGGCGAAGATAGCTGGGATAGATTGAGATAGCGTTTGGGATGCCGGGGCAGCGCCCGATTTTTGGGATTTAGTCATCGTCCCCAGGTGATATGTGCTCTGGTCAGTGCTCGTGGAGGTCACGGAGCTCGCTCAGCGCACATCCGCCTCGGTGAACTTCGCGCATGCGCCCCCCATAACATTTAATTTTAAGGGGATTGCTTAGTATAATAAACAGTCCCATGTGTTTTAAATATACAGTATATATT
The DNA here is from genome assembly GCA_900303285.1 of Rhinella marina. NCBI lineage: Eukaryota > Metazoa > Chordata > Amphibia > Anura > Bufonidae > Rhinella > Rhinella marina. The sequence goes on from ONZH01007383.1 coordinate 111,421, forward strand.
TTTTGTTTCAATTTCTCACCAGTTTTCACATCTCTGCTTACAGCCAGCCAGTGGAAGTTTTTGGGGATATATTTTGTGATGGACTGTGGTATTTGGCTCTGCTGGGGTGGTATAATGTGCCACAAGATGGTATTGCTGGCCCTGCCTTCCAGCAATTTGGACTCAACTACAAAACGGTAGTATTTTTTCCAAGGCCACTAAGTTCTCAGTCCGCCCCTGTCTGTTACACCTAAAGAGTTCAGGGTTCGGTCAGTTTCACCTTCATAACCAGTTTACATTGGATGTACATTGAAAGCCTCCTACCATTTTATGTCCACGCCTCCTATGCAGATCTATGTGTCTCCACTGGAAGTGGAATTTATTCAGAATTTCAGGAAAAAATTTAATTCAAATTTCTTGCTGCCTTGTGGTAAATCAATTTATCCTAAAATGGTGGTAACAAAAAACATACTGACCCCATCCATTTGATCATGGAGAGGCCATCGCGGCCATCTTCATTAAAGAAAACGTGCCAATTCTCAGGCCAATTGGCGCATTTTCTTCAATCAACATGGCCGCAATGGCCCCTCCGCAATCAAATGGCTGAGGTATGTAGTTTTTTGTTTTAACCCCTGATAGGCTGAATGTGACTCTCAGATGCCTGAGGAAGTCAAACTCCATTTGGTGGTAACTTGGGAGTTTATCACTTGCCACTGGTGGATGTGTACATCTTCTGCATAGAGAGAAAGTGGCTCTCAGAATCAAGACCAAAGAATCCCAGATCATCAATCAACCCCAGCTGAAGTGTAGCATCATCAGTGATACCATTACCAGTATATTAAGTCTACATACCTTCATACGGCATAGTGCTCAAATAACAGTCCCAAACATCGTCCAAATAACCTCAGTAAATAGGGTTACCAGTAGCACCACCATACACTGAAAACAGAACATACTGTACTGTGCCTCAGTAAAGACCGCCCTACAGTGTTCTAATAATATCAAAATACAACTAATAACTATATAGTGCTATACAAACAAACTATTACTGCTTTACAATTAATAATAGGATTGACAATGATATCAAGCCTCTAGTCATCTGTGGAGCTCCCCCTACATCTCACATATACAGGATACACACCCTACCACCTGATATTGTCACTACTGGCTAAGAATACACATGTGATATTGAGGACAATGTCCTATTTAGGTAGATGAAGCCCTGAAGCTACTCTGCTAGTCCTAAACTGTGCGTGTTAGTATTATGCCCTCAGCTATTTCATTACAACCTGTTCTGGAGCATTGGTACAGACATATTGATGGAGCCCAGAGGCTAGCTTCCAGGCATTGACAGTTCCAATGTAAATTACAGTTGTCATTATGGTGGAGCTCTCCAATTGTGGTATCAACACAAATATGACATGGGTCTCCTATATTATTCCGTAGATGATACTGTACATATGAGTTATGTTGCGCAGTCCTGCATACTGTGAATATACCGCTACCTCAGACAGGGTCTTCTCCTGCTTTGTGTGGTTACAATATGAAGCATGTCTTAAAGGAGCTATCCCATGACTAATGTAAAATATGAAAATCAGACATCATATAGAACATGTAAATCTCTTTCTAACAAAGCTAGAACCAGCCCTGTACCTCACATGGATCCAGAGATCTTCTCATTCATTGCTTTGCTAGATTTATATCAATCTGGCAGCTCAAGAGGAGTGTCTTTTCTGCTGCAGCTCAGGGGGCGTTTCCATGCTCTCCCTATCACAGCTCAGGAGGCGTGTCCATGCTCTCCCTATCACAGCTCAGGAGGCGTGTCCATGCTCTCCCCATCACAGCTCAGGAGGCAGATGAAGGATGAAACTGAGTATGTGCGGCCTTCTCAGTGAGCAGGTCAAAGAAATAAGAAAAAAAAGCAAACAGCAAATGGAGCCATGCAGATACATTTCATTGAATAAGTGAGTGGCTATACAAAATGTTTAATTACATGCAATTACGAAGTCTTCAGGTCCAGATGCTGGTTTGAAAACTGTAGAATATTTTTTGTGGGACAACCCCTTTAAGATATATTGTCCTGGAAATGATTTGCCTCCTGTTTCTCAGCTGGAGTTGAGAACTTTTATGTTTCTAGGCACATTGTTTACTATATTTAACATAAACACTTGTGGGGTCATGTATCAAACTGGTGTAAAGCAGAACTGGCTTAGTTGCCCATCAGATTCCACCTTTCATTTTTGACAGCTCCCTTTGAAAATTAAAGGTGGAATCTGATTGGTTGCTATGGGCAACTAAGCCAGTTCTACTTTACACCAGTTTGATAAATGACCCCATTTATTTCAACAATAGACCATTTTTAATGACACATTCCCTGACGTAGCAACCCAAAGTTGCATAGTATTGTCATACTGTATATCAGATCTTAAAAAAGGAGACTCTACTAGGTTGAGCTGGACAGCAAAAATTACCACCGGGGCTTAGGGCGCCTTCACACGCGGCAGATTTTGTGGCAGAAAATTCCACAACTAAAAACCAATTCCATGCACTTGAATGGGACAGCAAGCACATGGATTTGTGCAAGCTCCATTAAAGGGTTATTCTCATTTTAGACAATGGGGGCATATCGCTAGGATATGCCCCCATTGTCTTATAGGTGCGGGTCCCACCGCTGGGACCCGCACCTATATCGAGAACGGAGCCCCCGAAGTGAATGAGGGCGCACTGCGCATGCGCAGCCGCCCTCCATTCATTTCTATGGGGCCGCCGAAAATAGCCGAGCGCTGGCTCGGCTACTTCCGTCGGCTCCATAGAAATGAATGGGAGCCGACCGCGCATGCACGGCCCGGCTCCCATTCATTCCTATGAGCGGCGCGGGGAGCTGCGCCTGGTGGTGGCCGGACCCCCGGAAACCTGGGGTCCTTCAGGCGCAGCGCTCCCCGCTCCGTTCTGGCTATAGGTGCGGGTCCCAGCGGTGGGACCCGCACCTATAAGACAATGGGGGCATATCCTAGCGATATGCCCCCATTGTCTAAGATGAGAATACCCCTTTAAGGTGAATGGAACTGATTTTCAGTCTTGGAATTTTCTGCCTCAAAATCTGCTGTGTGTGCAGGCGCCCTTAGAGGGGTACTTCTAACTGGAAATTTGTGAAATCTGCCTAAAGGCCCCTTTACACTGGCCAATTTTGTATGTCAGATACAGTGAATTCTGGCAGTCTGTTCATCAGACCACCGAAGTTAAAAGCGCAGATATGAGCCCAGCCTAAAAGAAACTTTGTTTTTGTTGCCCATGGCAGCTAATCACAGTGCAGCTTTCACTTTCCAAAGCAAAAGAGAAATGAAAGTTGCACTGTAATTGGTTGTTATGGACAGCAAACACAGAAAACCTTATTACTGAAACCAAAAACTGAAAATCTTATTATACTGTAATAAGCCACAAGAAGACGTTATACTGTATGGGGGCCACAAAAAGACATTATACTGTATGGGGGCCACTACGAGACGTTATACTGTATGGGGGCCACAAGGAAATGTTATACTGTATGGGGGCCACAAGGAGACAATATACTGTATGGGGGCCACAAGGAGACAATATACTGTATGGGGGCCACAAGGAGACATTATACTGTATGGGGGCCACAAGGAGACATTATACTGTATGGGGCCACAAGGACACATTATACTGTATGGGGGCCACAAGGAGACACTATTACTGTATGAGGGCCACAAGGAGACATTATACTGTATGGGGGCCACAAGGAGACATTATACTGTATGAGGGCGGCCACAAGGAGAAGTTATACTGTGTGGGGGCCAAAAGGAGACGTTATACTGTATGGGGCCACAAGGAGACATTATACTGTATGGGGCATCCCGGCAGCTACAAGGAGACATTATAATGTATGGCAGGCACTATGGGGCACTGGAGGCAGCCACAAGGAGACATTACTGTATGGAGGAACAAGAAGGTGACATTATACTGACATTTGGACAATTTTTGAAGCACAACCCCCCCCCCCCATGTCAGACTAATCAGAAAGGGCCGCAGTAAATGACATACATGGGGTCATCACCATCATAGAGACATTTCACCTTTACTGATGGGCACCGGACCGGAGGCTGGGACCAGGGGAGGCTGATGAGACAGGTGGCGACTCGTTCACATGTGGATAACTGGGTGCGCGCCTGCTGCCTGCCAACGATACACTGGCCAATCAGCAGCAGGATCTTTGCACACTGCTAAATGCTAATTGGCCAGTGGAGTGCAGCAGACGCAGCGCCTGGGTCGTGGACTAGGGAGCGGGCAGCCGCCCGTCCCAGGATCATGGAGAGGTCAGACAGGGGGATCGATAGGACTCGCTGGGGTCGGGGATATCAGCGGCGGCGGCGCACACCTGAATGATGCCGGCAAGGCGGCAATGCCTGTCAGTAAAACACAGTCAGCTTGTGTGTGCAGACAGTGTAGGGGGCGGGGCCTTCCGTGTGCTCCTGTGCCGCGGGCCCCATAGCAGTGGCGTGGTCTGCCTATATTGGCGGTACGCCACTGATAGCAACCAATCAGATTCCACCTTTTTATTTTCCAAAGGAGCTCTGAAAAATGAAAGGTGGAAACTGATTGGTTGCCGTAGGCAACTAAGCCAGATTTCCTTTATACCATTGTTTTTAGAAACCTACCCACAGTTTCTCTTTTAGACAGTTTTCATACATTTCTCCCATACAGACCACCATAACAAATATCCCTATGTCGTGCTCCACCTCCTCAGGCCCACCACTAGCCATGACACTCTGTATCAGTTTTGCATGTAGAGTTCCTTTAAGTTTGATTTTTGATTGGTTCCTATAGGCAATAAGGCCTCATACACATGATTGTATTTTCCATCCATGTGTTATTTGCATTTTTTTGCTGGTAGCACATGGACTCATTCATTTCTCTCAGTATTTATCAACCCTTTCCATAGAGACTTGCAAATGAACAGGATATATATCACAACATACATATAAAATGCAGTTACACAGTATTGAACAGTTCAAGTTAACCCTTTCAAGTGAAATAAAGTAAGAAGTTTATAACTATGCATAGAGGAAATAGGCAAATGTCAACAAATGTCCAGACTTCAAAGTACCCTTACTCCAGGGCACTACATTTCCTCTTCAAACAGCTGATCCACGGGGGCAGCAGGTATCGGACTTCCACCGAACAATAGTTCATCAATATATATAGCAAGACAACCCCTTTAATCCATTTAGCAGTAGCACTTTGGAGTACTACACATCGTCGTGTGCATGAGACATAAAAGCTGAGAAATAACATTACTTGTTTTATTATCCTCCACCTCATTGCCAGGGTGTGGTTACTAATTAACACAATTTACTACTGATGCTTTGATATTAAAGAAAAAAAAAGAACCGGAAAAAAAATTCAAATCCTAAATCTCGAGTATCATAAAAAACATTGGTGGAGCACAGTGGAGTAATGAGAGATGACATTCACAGTGCAGTCTGCAGAGATCTGTCTGTACTGATGCCACTGTTTGTTCATTTCGATGTTAAAAACAGCTACAAGCTTACTCTTATATATTACTGGCACGCGATCTCCTCTGCAGCAGCTTCCACAGACGCATCAATGCCAGCTTAAACTTCATGCTTTTCTGATGAGCTGGATACGCAATGTGGACACATCACGCATTTCAGCCAAGTGTCCTCCTGGACCCCAGTAAAAAGACTCTATTGTCTGTAGGATCTGTCCAAGGTATTAAAGTGAAGATCAGCCTGAAGCTGCTTTGCATATTATGATAGGGCATTCCATTTAAGAAAATGTCCTTAAATTATATTATTGCCATTGCTTAATTTACAACCAGGAACACTGGGGAACATTTATCAAGACCGGCATTTTCTATACCGGTCTTTGATATGCCCTGTGCCTCTGGAGGATGTGCTTAATTTATGATGAGGCGCGTCTCATCATAAATTAAGCACATCCTCTAGCATTTCACGTACCTAAAATGAAATCTATACCAGCTCGTGGCTGGCATAGATTCATTCAGCATTTACACCAGAAAACTGGCATAAATTTGCCTGGGCCAATGGCCCCACCGACAAAACTTCCCTTTTTGGAAAATGCTGAGGACAGTATGAAAATCCATGAGTTGTTTTTTTTTTATGGCAGTTTTCTGGCATAGAGGGTTGATAAATGAACATCAATTCTGGAAATATATGTACAAACCTTGAAACGGGGTGCACCTCCTTTTACAGAAAAAACGTATGCCTTACAGTTAAACCTTTCGGGTGGCAATAGCCTGCCTGTTACATAAATGTTGCTGTACCTTCAAGTGGCTGTGTAGTACCTCAGACCTGGGGGTATTACCATTGTATATAGTTTTCCCTTATGTATTTTGTATGCTATGGCCATATATTACAGAAAGTTTATGGGTAGCAAGGGTTAACAAGGAACAGGGATAACCTTCCTGTTCCTCCCCTCCTGGTAGGAGTGGGCTGATCCTGCTTCCTGTCAGGAGGGAGGTTCCTTTAAAGACAAAGAGGAGAAAGGAAGCACACTGCAGAGCTCCTTCTCCTGAAGAAGATTCTCCATAGACATCAACTTTGTTCATGCCTCAAGTAAACCTTTGAGAAGACTTAAAGCAGATTATATAGCTGCATCCAGCATCAAAGACACTGCTGTGAGGTGAGGGACTATGGCTAAGACACCCATCATCCAGACTACTACCAGGCCTGTACAAAACTAGTGCTAAACTGCAGCCAACCAACCTGCCTCAATCACCTTATTGGTGCCAGAAGATTGCACTCAAAATCGGCTGCTATAGAATGTACTGTAGTTGAAGTTCTATATTGCATTTAGTAAAAAAAAGACTGTGTTACGTTAAAGGGGTTTTAACTTCTGGCCTGATTCTTCAATATTACTTTCCACTGCACCGATCCCCAGGGAACAACAGACTGCGGGAGTACACAATGACTAAACACTTCATCAGGGCCACTACCACTCCCATCCTCTGCACAGGCTCCTCCAGGGCTTACTGCAACTGCTGTTTACATGCAGTATTATATCTCCTACGTTAAAGTGTGCCATTTAACTTGCAATGATTTATGTAATGTGATGTGTTGCATATGTGCTATACGGGTGTTACACCACTGAAGAAATCCTAGCTGGGGTATCATAAAAGATGGTATTGCACCAAAAAGGGTGAAAATCCCTGTTTGCATAGGCCCTACACATGGCTGAAAAATAATGGGTAATGTCAAAGGTAATCTGGGAGAGTTAAGAGCACTGGGAAGAATGTGATGGACTGGGAGAAGCACCTTGTGGATATACTGTAAATGTATTGCATTGTATTGTAAACAAGCAAAACATTTTGATTATTATGTCTAGTCATATATTATAATAAGCAATATGTCCTTTTTTTCCAGTTTGACAGTGTCCCATATACAATGCAGTTGTGCGCCAAACACTGTTTGCTGGATTTACAAGGATTGTTTTGGCCCAGAAACTCTTTTACAAAGAGCTTCTCTAAGGCCATTTCCATAGCCGGCTCTTACTCACAGATGGCCCCTATTTCCTTTTAATGGGCCACTTAAAAGATGTCCAATTACAGTGAATAGAACACAAATGGTTTGAAAGGCTCACAAACGTTTCTCCAAGGCAACGCAACAATGCCGCTGTGACATCAACATAATGACATTTCTATGGTGACTCTTCATTTTCCTTCCGTCCAGACTATGCCCTTTTTATGAGCCAGAATGCCAAACGTGCAACTTTTTTCTTTCATTTCCAGCCCCTGTGGTTTTATATGGTCTCCTGCTGTACATACAGCTGGAATTAACCTCGTTTTCCTAACCCAATGAAACACATAGGTCACTAAGCAGCTTGACATCCTAGAAGGACAATAAACCTGACCTCATTTGACAAGGCGTCCTACGTTGTTGATAGAAGTACGGGAAAAAGTTTATGTAACAGCAACTTTTCGTTATGTGAATTACAAATGCTGTTGCTACACAAACCAGGGGAAACCTTGAACTGAACATTTCAGGCTGGAAGATATGAAATTTTTTTTTTATCAGTTTCATGATCAGAGAATCACTACTCCTACAAAATCAACGCATTCTTATCCTGTTGCTTACTACAGTGGAATAATTGGGCTCATGGATCATGCTAATAAGTAATTGAAGCCCCTGGGCCTAACCTACTATTTGCAATTCATAACTGACTCTTCATCTGTGATGGAAGGACCTTTGGGCCCTCTCAGATTTCAGGGCCTTGTGTGATTGCTACCTCTGTCGCACCTATAGGTACACCCCCAGATCATGCCTACAACCATGTTAGGAATCTAAGTTGTACATATCCATAATACAGTACTCTTGGTACTCTTCCTATACTGTACCCCCATGCCACCATTTTTATAGGAAAGCCCACAGAGATTTTTTTCCTAGATCTCGTGGATAGTCCGTTATAAGTGGGCTTCACATAAAGCCCATGTCAGTCTCTCTACTAATAGAGGGCCCCTCAAGGCCACATTGGGCTTCAAGTGTGGACCTGGACTCCTGTCAGTCCATTAGGAATCCTACTGTGTTGGCCGTACTCACTCCATCTACTGTCACCATGGGGGCCAGAAATACCATGGTCATCAACCAGATCATTTCTATCACCACCGGGTTGGGCTCCTTCTGCCTTGCATCCAGCCAACAACCTTAAATAAAGGCCATCTCAACTACCATCAGGCAGGAGCCACAACCACAACTCCCATCCTCTCTGCCCTACGCCTCTCCTCTGGGTCTCCGCACATACAGCAATGAAATTTGTATCCTTACAGCAGAAATGAGTAAATTTCTTGAAACTAATTTTGGGTCGGTTACAAATCAGTCTTCAGATTTATTTGGGGTCTGTATAAGTTCAACCCATATTGAAAGTGCCCTGATTGCCCTAAAAAGTCATGTCTAACACTCTGAGGTCTCCTACTGCTTTATCCAACCCCTTTCAAGCTCTAATACCAAGACAGCATTAATAATGTCAAAGAGACAGTGACTTGTATGGTTATGGCTGGGTAAATGGATATTAGACAGTAGTAACAAACACCCTATTAAAGTGCTCCGCATCGTCAGATTTTTTTTTATGCTTTTAAAAATTAAAACCAGTTTGGTGTCATGTTGAAGCAGATATAGCTAGCTAGATATGATATAGTGTATAGATATGATATATTGTATATAAAATGTGTCTCAAACACACGGCCCCTGAGGCAATTGTATGTGGCCTGTGACCTGTGGCAGTGACCTCCCTCTGAGGGGTTGGCAGTTTACAACAGGCCACAAGAGCCTATGGTTCCCATCCCTGCCGTTCAGCCTCATAGGCTTCTTTGCTCCCCCACCACTGCCTTCGTTCTCCCTGTGTCGACCTCTGATTTCACAAGGGTCATGTGGCCGCTGCAGCCAATAATTGGAACTCATGCGTCACTGACTCACTTAGTCATTGTCTGCAGCAGTGATCCTCTTTTTTCATCTTCCCTGCCCTGCTGTCTTCTGATCTGATCTTTAGATCATTTCTAGCTACTGTAACCTTTGCCATGCCCTTATTGATTGCAAGGTTTTCTATCCTAACGTCATGAGACTTTTTCCATTTCTGCCTTCACTAAATTTAAGGCCATTGCCTATCGCAAGATCAGCACAATCCTCTCCTTATTTTGAAGAACCAAATGCCTATATGATGTTATGTTTAAAGCTGACTAAACACATTAGATGAAAGTCAGCCAGGCCCCGATTGGTGACTATGTTCAAAGCTAGTTCACCATAGAGCAAGGTGTTCATGTCTACTACTGTACCTTGGCACAAATGAAAATGACCTGTGGCAATAGTATTGTCACAAATTATGCTCAGATGAAAGGATAACAAAATGCTGTATCTTATTACATATTCTTGAATTTGGCCACTGATATCAGAAATAGTACAAATCCATTTAGGAAAAACTGTTCTGAGGTGACCATAAGAGGACCCATGAATATTACTCACCATGTTGAGTAGTATAAAAAAAAAAGTTTTGCTGTATACAAATAAAAAGTCTAAAAGATCATAAAAGTCGTCACAGCTTAAAGAGGACCTTTCTCCACTTTTCAAAAATAAAATCTAATTGTTTCTGTTTTCGCACCCAATGTATAAATGTGCAGTAAAGGTATTGGGGGGGAGACCTCAACTCAACTCAGGGGGCATTAACTTCAAGGCCAAGAAGAAGACATGCTGTGATTGAATCTAATTTCATGAGAACAGCCTATATAAAGAGGTCATTCTAGCATCAACTCCAGTCTGTGCTCGCAAGGAGACTAAAGGCCTCCTTCCCCTGTAATTTTACTGTACATGTACCCATTGGGGTCAAAAAACGGAACAGGGGCTGTGGCATAAAAACAAAGGAGATGTTGAAAAAAAAATTACAACAAAAAAACGTTGGAATTTGGGGAGCAACGAGGTGCTCTTTAAACTATTGTCCTCCATGTTCTACAATACATATTCTTTACAATTCTCAACAAAGTGATTAGTATTTCTTTCCCGTTCCTTGGGAATACAACACACAGAATATCTCTTCTTCAAGGGTCAATAATGGGCCCCAAATTTCAGCAGAAGACAACCCCATTTGGAGGTGACCTTGGAGACAATCATTTGTCATTGTATTTCTTATGGGATGATTCACATGTGTACAGTGAGAACAAAGATTACAACCCTATTAAAACTGGACATGATGGGGGGTGGACCTCAGATCTCCAGTGAGCCCTAAAAACCTTGGTCCAATCAGTCAGTAACTGCTGTTGACATCCCAGACTATATTGTTATCATGCAGTTCATGGTACTGTGCACTCTGAGACAATAGAGCTCCATCTGTTACACAGAATATACTGAGCACAGTCACTTAATTAACAGATAAGTGCCTATTATAACATTTTGAGGAGCAGAAGAATCCTGTAGTCTCCATTGGGGCTAGGTTTAGATTAGAAGGCAGCAAAAAAACTATATTCATTAGTAACACTTTACATAAATATTTATCTACTATTGAAATCTTCTGGGAAATTTCATATTTGATTTTAGAAAATTCAAGGAGCACAATGTTGGACTAATTAGTGTAATGAGCACATTGTTCCAGTTTTGTAGTCATCTTTGTCTCTATTTCTCTGCTAGAAATGACATGCTATGAAGGATATTGTAATAGGTAAAATCAAAATAAATGGATCTTCTCTTCTTGTTTATGCTTTGGGTGGTTATAGAGGTTTTGCTGTACATATGACGCTAATTGCGGAATTATTATTACTAGGCAGCAGTATAATTATAATCAGTCTAGGAAGAACTGTGTCAAAAAAACAGATACTTTTTTATAGCTTTATATTGTATATTGAACCTATATCTTATGGAAGAGATAAAGCTAGTTGGTCAACAGCATGTTAAGAACTGCATCAAATAAATATGAATCTACAGTAAACTAATAATTATCTATAAAGAAGCCAAATATACAAGTTCAAATAGCATCCAGGCAATTAGTTTTGATCAGGACCACGGTCTAGTGTCTTGAGGGCTTTTGTCTACATCCTTGGTGATTTACGGCAGTGAAGGGTCTGTATCCCAGATAGCCTAGAACAGAGAAGGGGTTAATATATATGCAGTGTCAAAAAATATACTGCAAAGCATTGAAAGTGTTAATATCACTGTATTTCATGTATTATGTACATGTACTACAAATCCCATAAGATTGTATAGGGAGTGGGAGGTCCCATGAGTCTAGTCAGGGCTGGCTCCGCCCTTTCTCTCTAGGAGGAAGATTCTAGGGTTCTCTAGGCTTTTAATATTGATGACCTATCCTCAGGATAGGTCATCAATATCAGATCGGCAAGGGTCTGACACCCGGCACCCCCGCTGATCAGCTGACTGCTGAGGAGTGAACATCTTAGAGCTTCAAGGAGCAGCTCCTGTAGGGAGACTCCATTCCCCTACAGCCCACAAGCAACTTATGTGCCAGAAGGGAAAAGATCTATAGAAGGTTTAGCCGACAGAAAGGGATTGCAGACTTTGTCAAAATGGTAATCGCCGCTAATCTGGCTACAGCCTCCTCTGCATGTGGTGGAAACACTGTAAGCTACAAACTGCTCACCATAACCAAAGGACAAGAGGGCCATCTGTAGGTCTAGTAGACCACAGCAGTAAAGGTGTAAGTGTCAGCATCCCTTGTAACCTGACCGAGAAAGGGTTAATGACAGAATCTCTATGGGTCTATGGCAGTGACGGGGTTAATCACAGTATATCTGGTGGTCTACCATAGTGCCAGTTGTTCTAAGCCAATTACTTCCCAACCCAAATGCACTATCATACACTGTGCTGCATATTAAAAGTACAGCAAAGGAACAGTGCAAGTACACCCAAAAGACATGGCACGTACCTGTATATTGCACATGTACCATAGACTCATTAACCTAGGATTTAGAACTATGAAGAGGTTAATATAAGGATTCCTGGTGGTTTTGGCCAGTAAAAAGGATGTAAGGATTCCTAGTGGACTAGGGTAGTGAAGACGTTAATGTATGTATGCCTGGTGGTCCAGGACAATGAAGAGGTTAATTTCAGAATCCATGTTGGTTTAGTATGGTGAGGGAATTAATATAATTCCAGGTGTGGTCTAGGACAGTAAAGGGTTAAGGTTTGTATACTTGGTAGTATAGCACATTGAAGAGGTTAATGTCCATATACCTAGTGGTCTATGTCAATAAAGGATTTAATTCCAGTATCCCTGGTGGTCTAGGGCAGTGAATTGGTTAAAGTTAGAATTCCTCATGGTCTAGGACAGTAAAAGGGTTGCTGCTGCATAACTGGCCTTCAATGGTTATTCACCTCTCCAGAGTCCAATGATACACTGGCTATAACTTCCTGCTTCCTCTCTATACTGATCAAAGAGATAAATGAGATAAAAGAGATTAGGTGGGGTCCCAGAACTATGGGGGCCCATACTAACCTTAAAGGCTATGTACACCTATTGCATTATACTTATTTTAAGCAAAAATCATTTTTTCAATTGGTCTTTATTAACAATATAGAATCCTTTTTTTGTGTACAGAGCTGAGATGCTCTACTAGCTGCCTGTGGATTTTTTGTCTTTTCTGTCAGACCAGTGTGTCTGACGGAAAGTGTATATGACCTCTTAGTAGTTTAGAGATTAGTTTTATTAGATGACCAGCACAAAGTGAAAGTGAAAGTACCAGTCACACAGTTAGGAAAAAAATTAACCCTTTGTGACAGAGTGGCTCAATATTTCTAATAAAGGCCAATTGAAAATATGATTTTTAGCCAAAAATAAGTAAAATGCAATCATAATACATAGCCGACATGATAAATGCCATTTGCTGTAGTGAGAAAACGACTTTAATATGGTCTTGTATATACTTCAGCATACAGGAATATGTATGCATTATACATACTGTACATATTAGGAAAGCTGTGCTAAACTGAATCTTTGCCACAGGGAAAGAAAGTCCTTGTCTTCAGTGTGGCATCATTACCAGTTAATGGAGTTGTGTCAAGTTTTGAAGTTACCCCCTATCCTCTGCTATCTCTGGCTGTCCCATATAGAATGATTGGAGAATAAGGGCTCATTCACATGATAATAGGGGATAACTTTGAAACTTAGCATAACCCTAAAAACATTTGGCCCAAGTCTAGCTTTGGGGCCCAGAAGTTCAGGCTACCTCATTGACGGAAGGAGCCTTACAAGACCAGGTCGAAAATCCTCAGCACAAAGCAAATAAAAGTTGAAGCAACACTCCAGTTAAAGGGGTTCTCCGAGTTATATATATTGATGACCTATCCTCAGGATAGGTCATCAATATCAGATCGGCGGGGGTCCGACACCCGGCACCCCCGCTGATCAGCTGTTTGAAGAGTAGGCGCGCGCCGTACCAGCGCTGCCTCCTCTTCACTGTAGACTTATATGGAAGCGATTCTTCCCATAGAAATGAATGGGGTGGTTAGGTGTAATTACACCTACTCACCACTACCCCGTTACGACCAGCATGTAAACAATGAAGAGGAGGCAGCGCTGATACGGCGCGCGCCTACTCTTCAAACAGCTGATCAGCGGGGGTGCCGGGTGTCGGACCCCCGCCGATCTGATATTGATGACCTATCCTGAGGATATATAACTCAGAAAACCCTTTTAATACATGCCTTTATTGACTCAAGCAAAGATTTAGCTCAAGCAAACCTTCCTGAAACTTATTTGAGCGGAAATGCTCCATGGGTGCATGAAGTCATGTATTAACTGGTGTGCTGCCTCAACTTCTATTTGAAGAAAGGAGATTAGAAGAAGGCATGGGAACCCCAAAGCATAGTATGAGAATAGGGAAGATAAAGAGAGGTTTTGATGATGTTACTCCATAAGCACATGAATGCCCACAATGTATAAAACAGAACCACATAATGGATTCTGATCTGTGTGAGATACAGAAAACCACTGCCATGGACAATCATATTTGCCAACAATCCCAAATTTGCTGGCAAACCCTTTTAAGAGTTAGGATTCTTTCACATGTCCGTGTCTGTGATGACAAGATGGTCAGTGGTTCATTCATGAAGATGCCTATGAAGGATCCATGTTTGTTCCACGTGTCATCTGCATTTCCTAAGCATCTCCTACCAATGGTCCTCAAAAAACACGTAGGAAACATGGATGGTTTTCACTGACCAATAGATTATAATGTACATGTGGGATCTGTAATCATGGGCAAGGTAGGGCATGCTTCTGTGGTATCACCAGGGAGCCACGGTCCATGGAAAACCAATGATGTGTAAATTAATAAATAAAAGTCAATAGTGGAGACCAAGGACAGCACAGGTCCATGATTTACAGATGTGTAAAAGAGGTCTTACCCACAACATAGCTCCACCTTCCTGCAGCATCATCGCCATAAACTCTAGCCACCAGGAGTTCACCCTTCCATTGGTCACAGACCACATAAACCCACATGTAGAAAACCACCATTCTGCATTAGCATGACTAAAGAATTTCATAAAGTCACAAACATAGGATAATAAAATATGCAGGTAATACATATTATCCCTTTTACCCCATGAGTCCGCCTCAGAAGGAAAAGAAGGTGCAATCCAATACACAGCAATCAACATTTGGAATTGGAACATGCAAAGGGAAAACACACATTTAATGTGTTCAGAACTCAACCATATGGACAAAATGTCCTAAAAATCAGTTCTTGGTAAGGTGGGTGCATTTCCTTCCTTACAAGGTTACTAGTACTAGTTTCTGGATGAAACACAATGCATACATAGCTATGGATCAATAATAAAACTATTTGTAGAAATCTCAGGCTGTGCTAAATCAAAAAGCATATGAGACACGAAAATGTCACAACTGAAAACCAACAGGGAAGAATTTTTTAATTATTATTTCTGATAGATCGAAATAAGAGGGAGCACTTGAATAGCATTGACAATATGTGCAATATTTGCTTTTCTTGCTCGTTCCATTGATTGCTTAATACGTCATTCCTTTATAGATGTTGTCCAGACTCCTGTCGGCTTAATCAACTATTGTACTTTTTCGTTATTACCTGCATCAAAACTACTGTATGTCAAAGCATAATAGACTTAGGGTTATACAAATGACACGGTCATGGACGTGGACCCTCTACAACACCATATGGACTTTCTGTGCTTCCATGTATCTTGAATAGAACTTAGCTGCAATATAAGACCCTAATTGTAAAGAAGAGTGGCACTGGAAAAAATACAGATTCTTTTTGCTGATCTCAGAAACTGAATATAAAAATCTAAACAAACCATACCCACTAAGCCATTGTGCACACTCCTGCAAGTTGTTGAACGTCATCTGTATGGCAAAAGTGAAATGGCTTGATATCGAAACCACGCAGCAATGGTCCCATCGTGAGGCTGGACTAGACAACAAAGTCTGCTGCGCAATGTCTACACCTCAAACACAACAGTGAAATATATTAAAGGGATTGTGCAATGCAAAGATATTGATGACTTATCCTCAGGAGAGATCATCATTAGAGATGAGCGAAGTTTTGAAAAATATGATTCAGCAGCTTCACTGAAGGTTGCCAAGAAGTTACAAATTCATTTGTCAAAAATAGGTATAAATCAAGTATACCCAGGCCACGCTACTTTAAGGTATGGCCACACGGAGCGTCCGTGCTGTAGGCAGGTTGCAGCCATGCTGTGGTGAAGAACCATGTAGCCAATTAGCCCCCAATTGCCTTTCATTTAATAATGAAGACCTCACTATAGTCCTTCATTGTTAATGGCTGCGCAGCACCTTTCATGCATCTTTAAACTGGGGCTGTTGCTGGTATAGGATTTTGCTGGTTAGGTGGGGGCACAATATGTTGGCATACCCACTTCTCCAACCCCAGCGCTTTCCTGCCCTACAGGTGGGAGTCCTTCTTCTGCCACCTGCTTTCCCTCCTTTTCCACATCATCTAATATCAATGAGAATAAATCATCAGGAACATCCAGCTCCTCCTCTCTCTGCATTTTGCTGACTTTTCTAGGAAGTAAAGCCAGCAAAAGATGAGCATGGTCATCATTAAGACCCCCCTAAGGTGGTGCAGACTGGATGGTATTGGTTGGCACGCCAGCACTGGAATAATAAAGGCATCCATCTTATTGGTATTGAATTCTTCTATTAATCGTTTTCAGCAACACTTTTCCTAGCACATGAGTGCTTGCCACGTCCCCCCTATGCTCAGCTAACAGGACAATGGCGAAGACTGCATGGGATGAGGGTTTTATAGGGCTGTGACATCACAGGGGATGGCTATGTGCGGATTGGCTGGTTGCATGGCATTATGGGTGATCTTGCGTTCCTAGGTTTGTCTCCTCTACACTTAGTTTCGCTTTGTAACATGTGCCGCTGCCATTTTATGAAAACCTGATTTGTTATCACAAAGCGCAAGGAAATTCGGATTCATTGCGAATCGAAGTTTTTATAAATTCAGATGAATTCCGCTTCAAATGCTTTGCTTCACTGAACACTAGTCATCATTTCCAGATTGGCGGGGGTCCATCTCCCTTACCCCTGTCCATCAGCTGTTTGAAGGAGTAGTGGTACTCGTGCAAGTGCTGCTTCTGCTTCAAAACTGCATGCACGCCATCCCTTTTCTAGAGGAGGTGCAGTGTAACTAAAACTGCTCGTCCCATTCAAGTGAATCGGGCGAGCAGTAGTAATTAAACTGCGCAACTTCTGCAAATCAGAAGGCACACAGGTAATTTTGAAGTGGAAGAGGCTTTCATACTGTACTGGTGCCACTACCCTTTCTAGCAGCTGATCAGCAAGGGTGCCAATCTGATATTGATGACCTCTCCTAAGGATAGGTCATCAATATCTTTACACTACACAACCCTTTTAAACTTCAATATTTGGCAGAAATAAAGGAACGAACATGCCCAGGGGATCAATTCCACCACCTTACATCTGGGTATTACCAAGCAATGTCAGCACACTCCTTTTCAGCTTCCTGATCTGTATCTGCACTGACAGTCGCAATATAAGGAGGGACCACATATGGATAAAAGGTGATTAAAAATGTAATTGATGCAGCAGCTTTTGCCTTCAGAAGAGAATTACATATTGGAAATCTTATTCTGGTACAATACATTTGTCAGTCCTAAATTGTCTGTATCAACAGCATGTATTCTGAGCATTTTGGAATAGTATAAGCTCTGGAGAACCTGTGCTTTCCTGCATTGCATAGACAGACAGTACATAGATCATGTAATGTATAATTTCCCTTTTGGTGGGGGGTGCAGGGAAACTGAACACTCCTCAAGGTTTCCTCATAGATTACATCCAATCACTGGGGCTTCCAGCAGGAGGACGCTTTGTGAGATGTATAAACTACGTATATGAATATTCTTTTGAAAAATTCCATCATAGCACATGCTTAAATAAAAATATTCACAAACGTATTACAATAGGCCAGTGTCTGGAATATTCTAGACACTGTTCTTTATTTTTAGCTGTGGCTTTATTTAGCAGCATAAAGTAGATTTCCTTCTTCAGTACACTGTAAATAAGTGTTTCCTATAATTGTGTCTGGAGAATAAGATTAGAATTACCTTGGGACAGTTTATATTCTCTCTACTTAAAATATTTTTATATCCTAAATCCTACTCACTCAAAAACTAAATTGCAACAAGTTCCGGAGGATTCAATGCGCAGAGGACGGGAGTGGTAGTGGTCCTTATAAAGTGTTTGTCAAGGTATACTCTCTCAGGCGATTGCTCCCTGTAGATCGGTGCAAGTGAAATCCAATATTGAAGAATGAGGCCAGAATTAAATGTATAAAAGTCTGTTTTACTAAGAGCAACATAGAACTTCAAATGCATTCAATAACAGCTGATTTCAAGTGCTATTTTCTCTTTGGCACCATTGAGGGAGATGTAGGCAGGTTGGTTGGCTGCAGTTTAGTATTTATATCATACATGTATGATGTATCTGGGTGATGGGTGTCTTAGCCGTAGTCCCTCACCTCACAGAAATGTCTTAAAGGGGTTGTCTTATCTCGCCGTTACTCAGGCAAGATGACACACAATCCTGACCACCTCCCAGCCAGGAAACAGCATAGCAGAATAAGCTATGCTGTTTCCTTAAAGAAGAACTCCCGCAAAAATTTTTATTCTCTGACCTGTTAGAAAGGTGCATGATATAATCTGTAGTGATAGTCACTGATAAGAAAATGACAGTTTCTGTGAGTAAAAACCTCTCTTCTTATTGTAGCTGGGTCATGTGACCAACTCCCTGACCTCCAACTGACCCAGGACAGAAAGCCAGTAACTGTTCTATTCATTCCTATGGGAGCCTCACTTTCAGTCTCATAGGAATACATAGAGAATTAGACTTCCTGTCCACACATAAGTCTATGTGTGAGTTGGTGGGTCTAATTGCTGGTCACATGACACAGATAAGAAACTTCAGGATGATAGAAGTCAAAAATGCAGACACTGGTAAGAAAATGACATTCACTACAGATTATATCATGTACATTTCTAGTAGGACATGGAATAAAATTTTTGTCGGGAGTTCTTCTTTAACTCACAAACAGCATATCTTGTTGTGCTACACTGTTTCCATAGCTCTCATGCATGCCAATGAGAGCTACTGAAACAGCGGAGTGCCTGAGTGCTCTGCTGTTTCCCACCCAGTAGGTGGTCGGGATTGTGTCTCATTTTGCCGTAGTAATGGTGCGATGAGACAAACCCTTTAAATGCTGATATAACTGTTCACTCTGCTATCTGTCTTCTCAAGGATTTACTTGAGACTGTATATCTTTAGCTGCAATTCTCTTAGAAGAATGCTCTTCAGGAGCTGGAGCTCAGGCTTGTGCTTCCTCTCCAATCTCTGTTTTCAGAGGAACTGCTCCTCCTCGTGAAGCAGGACCAGTCAACTCCTACCAAGAGGGGAGGAATAGGGTGGTTAGCCCTGTTCCTTGTTATTCCTTACCATCCATATCCTACTGGAACATACGGCCAGATAACCCAAAAAAAACAATACATAATAATATATAAAATAACCTTTTACAATTGTAGTACCTCCAGCTTTGGGGTACTAAACCTGCCATTATGCCAGTGCCCACACATCACCCCAAGGCTATGTTCACACTTAGTCTAGGGCTACACAGTGACAGTTGTCGCCGCCAGGATCCCTGGGTAGCGGGGATCCCATAGAAATGAATGGGATCACTGCGGCAGTCGCAAAAAATCCAACTGTGTTGGATTTCTTGCAACTGCCGCGGAAATCCCATTTATTTCTATGGGATCCCTGCTACTCAGGGATCCTGGCTGCGACAGGTGTCGCGCAACAACTCTCGCCGTGTAGCCCTAACCTTACCCTGGAGGCTTCATTTGGATCCTCTGTCACACATTCCACCACATTTGATTGGAGAAATAGCAATGCATACAATATTATACTCCTCAACAAAACAGTCATCACAATGGAACCCTAAGTGTTAGTGTTATCCATTGTACAATGGATCCATCTTTGCATTGTGGTTTAGCCTTACAGGAGGCTGACATATGGGGTATATTTTTGGCAAGGACTCAAAATGGAGAGCTGCTTTAAGCCCAGTGGATCATGCATTTCATGAATGGGACCGCTTAATCCTATATAAACTGATTAGAATCACGGAAATTCAGCTTCTCCACCCCTCCTCCTTTGGTCTACAAATCATGGTATAACAAAGACCACCTCAGTTCAGAAACTGTAATAGCTGGAGAACATTGGAAGCAGTGGACCTCAAAGTGGTCAGGATCAGGTACAGGTTGGCAAAGTAAAATCATTACATTTACAAATCTGGTAAAGGGCTGAGCAGTCTAGACATATGGTTGTCACCAGAGAGTGTCATCAGAAGCAGATCATGAGACAAAGAGCCCAGTTACAAATTGTTTAATAGTTTTGATCATAACAGTAACGGGGACATTTTTTTTTTTTAGCAAGAAATGCTATCACTAGAACCTTAATAGGGCCAGGAGTTGATCTAAAGTGCACCTCCAGTGAGTCTCTTAAAAACATCATTGGGTATGTGTGAATTCAAGTTGTCAAACCATGACCATGACCAGGTCTTCTACCATGAAAACTTATCTTTCTGATTTTTGATGAAACCATCTGGATGTTAGATTTTATTTTATTTAGTTTTCTGTCCTTTTTTAAATAAATTCTTTAGCAGTATTTGCATAGGAGAGGAGAGAGGCTTACAGAAAGAAAGGGAAAGGGGAAATCAGTGCCTAGTAATTTATGGTTACCATTGCACTCAACGGAAGCTGTAATATGTCTTTGCATTGAGCTCCTCCTCATGGCGGCTGCAGAAAAATGCTTTACAGAAAGGAAGGGAAAGGGTTAGGCCTCTTTCACACGGACGTCGCGGATACAGTCCGGATGCGTTCCGGAAAATCGCCACGCATCCGCACCAATTTGCACGCGATTGCGTACGTTCGTTCAGTTTTTTCCGCGTGGGTGTTATGCGTATGAATGCATTTCGCATGCGCTGGTGTTTTGCGTATGAATGCATTTCGCACGCGCGTGATAAAAAACTGAATGTTTACAAACAACATCTCTAAGCAACCATGCATTAAAAATGCATTGCACCCGCACTTGTGTGCGGATGCAATGCGATTTTCACGCAGCCCCATTCACTTCAATGGGGCCAGGGCTGCGTGCAAAACGCAGAATATAGAACATGCTGCGATTTGCACGCAACAGCGAACTCAGGATCACGATTCAGTGCGGGTGCAATGCGTTCGCATCACGCATTGCACCCGCGTGGAAACATCGCCGTGTGAATGGGGCCTTAGTAGATAAGAAAGAACATAAGCACATCTAAATGACTCTAGTTGTATCTAAGCTTGGTACATGAGCATCAAAAATGTATATATGATTAGGCATGTATAAAAAAAGAACAATAGTGTCTAACAACATTATAAAATCACGTTCGGAGCATGAAAGAAATTATTGGGATTGCACGAATTGGTCAAATACTCGAGGATTAAAAACCAGACCATTTATCCCACGTAAGGTAAACATTCTCTTATTTCTCCTCCTGTGTCCACCAGCACAAGAATTTAATCACGTTTATTTCAACCACTCCAGAACTGTTGGCGCCTAAAAATCTCTCTAAAGCAGGGCGTATACATATTTCATAGGGCCCCACAGCAAAACTTAGAAAGGTGAGATTTCTGAGAATTTTTTTTACATTAAATGCAGTTTATTTCCTGACTTAAAATTTATGCACAAACTCCACTTAACCGAACTTCTATGCATCATTCTGAACACCATATTTCCTAATGTATTTACACCAGATTCCAAAATCCAATACATACATTGATAAATTTCCCCATAGAGATCTATATTATTGAATCGCCTCATATAGCATATTACAAAACTGGCTGACACCACTAAGGGGAACTCAGTGACTAGGAATTTATGGTTACCATTGCACTCAATGGAAGCTGTAACATGTCTTTGCATGGAGCTCCCCCTCATGGCGGCTGCAGGAAAATGCTGTGAATCTATGTTCGGAATAGGAAAAGCCGTTCAGCTCAGGTCCCACTCTCCCTGAGCCCCATTGGGGTCACAAGGTTTGCCTCCATGGTAGGTACACCACTGATCCAATGTCTAACCATGATTGTTTCAGCAGCATTTAACAAATGGAATAATATGGATTAGCGATTTAGAAATTTAAATGAGGGATTGAAACTCCAGAGTGAGATTAATTTTTGAATTGAAAAGAATTATAATCTTGTGATGATTGTTCAGGAATCGTTTGATAAATGGGCACAATATCCACACATGAAGTGGGGTGTCAATATCTTTATTACATAAAGATGAGCAGCTGTAGTCAGTTTTACGTCAGGTGTTCTGCACCATCTGGAGACTATTTTGTAATTTAGTTCTTGGACGAGGGTGGACGCCAAGTAGGAATACTTTCCTTTCCATATAGATTTTGTTTAATCTTGGACTAATGCCCTATTCAGCTGAATTTTGGATTTTTAAATAACCAGATGCTGGAGAAGACAGGGTGAACAATGCTTTTCCAGATTCGGTGGAGGTAAGAATTTTAGTTTCAGGATGACGTAATTGATAAAGGCCCCTTCATCAGATTATAATAAGATCTTTTTGAATAAAATATGGGATATCAATTTTAGAAAGCAAGAGGTAGGAGATTTGTTAAATCAGTTTCTTGAGAAGAGTCATCAATGGGTTATTTTATTCTGTTCTAAGAATGTCAAGTAATTACAATGCGGGAGATTTATTAAAATGGGCATTTCACACGCCAGTCTTAATCTATCCCCTGCTGGCTTCAGATATGTCACAATTGGTAAAAGGCCCACATCTCTTAATAATTGGGGTGTATCTGTGCCAGAAAGGAGCTGATGTAGATTTCAGGTATAATCTTTCAGGTGGAGATTACAATATCAGGCTAGCTATGTTCAGCTTCATACAAACCACTCACCACCCGCCCCACCCAAAAAGTTGCCAAATGTTGCATAAGTGCGGCATATGCCAAACTTTGTTATCTTTGATGCCATTTTTCTGGTGTAAAGGGTTAATAAATGTCCCCCTATGTGATTGCATCTTTTATCATTGTGTAGCTTTGATCACTTACTTCACCATTACCAACTCGGCTGTGGATTTAGAGGATTTAGTTATTCTAGAGATGTCTGGCCCTGTTGTGGCAAAGGGAGCTTCTTCATCAGAGGGGACAGCCCCTTGCAGGTGAACAACTCCATGCAGGTTGATGAGATGAATCAATTTGTACAAATCTATTTGGTTTTGAGCCTTCTTGACCAGAGCAAAATTTCACCTTTTAAAATGCATTCTAAAGGTGATTTTTTTCCTCTGTCTATCTGAAAATGTGCAGTGTGCTTGTAGCCCACCGCTAAAAGGGTTAAAAATGTGTGGGAATTATAGCATACTGTAGTATGTTTCCTGTCTACAGGCTGCAAAAGGGTTAATTGGCTCTGGGAGATATAGTTGCTAGGTGGGGCCACTACACCCTCCCCATAGAGAGTGGATCAGCTGAACAGTGGCAAAGCAAAAATCAGCTCTAGAGGAAAATTAGCCAGTGCCTAACAGCCTGCCTCTGAGGAAGCAAATGAGGATTTATTCTGAAGGTCAAGCCTGTAGAAGGAACAGATATTGGTCTATTTGAGGGACAGATATTGGTCTGTCATAAAGGTGGCCATCCCTTGGCTGAAGTGGGAAGAGAGCAGTGTTTATTCATAGAGGGACTGAGGGAGCGTTTGATCTGTCTACCACCTTTGCAGCCTCTAGAACTGTATGAACTGTGGAAACTGCAAACTGTGTAAGATCTGTCGGTCCATGCATGTTAAAGACTGTGTCTGCCGTATTTGAAGTTTATAACCAGTAAAGAACTGTTATTTGTTTCACAAAACCAGCCTTATCATTGGTGATGCATTCCATCACGTAAATTGACACAGTGTTATTGGATTGCATGCCACCTTCATCTAGGACCCTACATTGTACCCCACAACCTTCACCAAAACCATAGGCTCCCTGAGCTCCCAAAACCAGGGTGCACCGTGAGGGAAGAAAGGATCCCTCCTATTACTACATGGCTAACACTACTTCTGTCATCCACTCCCCTCTACTGGGCCGGTGCAACTTTTTTTTTTTTTGCTAGGCGCATGGGGCTCTCTTATTATATTAAAATTTAGAGTGTATATTAATTTATTTTGTAGGTCCTATTAACGGGCAAATGATCAAAAATGTAAAAAAAAACAAATGTTCCTCATTTTTTTCAAGCTGTTTCATTTTTTCAAAATGTTTTAACATATTTTGTTCAATAAATATTTATCAAAACATGTAATCCTCTAATTCTCCAGTGCATAGCATTGTCAAACATTTGTGAATTGTGTAATGTTTGATGTTGCTATAGTGTCAAAAACAAAAAAATCCTATTTTAGCTTCAGACCCTGACCCTGTAGATGGCATTGCGTGTAGGAGTGCGCAGTGCTATAAACTTACCATGTAAATTAAAGGGCTGCAGGCACAGTTCGCTTTTAAAGGGGTATAATGTTTGTAACAAGTTTTCCCCTATCCACAGGACAGGAAATAACTATTAGACCTAGGGGGTCCAACCGGTGGGACTCCTACCAATCACATAAATGGGCAACCTGTACCTCATGGGGCCCCCGAAATTAATGGAGCAGCAGGTTGAGCATGCCTACTTCCTCTCTATTTATCTCTATGGGACTGCCAGAGATAGATGAGTACCAGTACTCGGTTATATCCGGCAATTCCACAGAGATGAATGGAGCAGAACCTGACACACATTTTAGGGGACTCATTCTCATGAACAGTGACGGTCCCAGTGGTCGTACCCCCTCTAATTTGATACACAGAAAAGGGAACAACTTTTTACAACTACAGTACCCTGTTAAATTAAAGAATGCTTGGTCAAAAGATTTTTCTATATATTATTTTAAAATCTATGGTACTGGGTTGAACAAATAAAATGGCTGATATTTCTTCCTAGTAAATTCATTTCTAGATTTATCTATAGTTTTTGGTGAGACTAGCATTACCACTCTACTTGACACCGTAAATGGATGGTGGTCCTATATAAATCAATGTCTGGTAGTCCTATTCCCACGATAGTTTTGGTTTAATTAACATTCACCCAGAAGGGGTTGTTCAGGTTGAGAGCTGAACTCGGACATAATCTCTTCTTCACTCATTTAGCATGTATGAGTGGAGCATTGGAGCATTTATTGCTCCAATGCTCCCTCTTGCCTTGTGATGCATCACGCAGGGCAAGGGTTTTATTCTTTACTACCATTGACATACCGGGCTTCACACCAGTATGCTATGCAGAGACTTCCACCTAGCAGTGATCATAGTGATGTCACCAGAGCTGCCATAGTCTCTAAAACAGCCTAGGCAGAGATATCAATCAGACTTCCCATTTGTGCTGGTGATGTCAACGGGATCACTGCTAGGCGGAAGTCTCCACATAGAATACTGATGTGAAGCCTGGTATGTCAACTGTAGTCTAATATATAAAGCTGAATGTATGTATGTGTGTGTGTGTGTGTGTGTGTGTGTGTATGTCTGCTAAAAGAATCCGCACCGTCGAAGCTACAATCACAAAATTTGGCACACAGGTACATCAGGTGTCCGGGAAGGTTTTAGAATGGGTCTCAGCTCTCCAGGACGTACCGTTCCTGAGATATTCCCCAAAAATGCATTAGCCAATAGAAGCCTGGTCACATGGCTCTTATCAGCCAATAGAAGCTCACAGGCAGTTAGTCTCCACTCACACCAGGTTTCCATAACAACCTAGCCAGTTCACTGCTGTAGGTCTGCTTTAAAGCGTCAGAGTGCTGTGGATGACCTGTTAAAGGAGTATTCCGGTAACCATAAATATAACTTGTGTTTCAGACTAACTCATCATCAATCATTACCTCATACAATGTAAATTTCACATATTTACAGTAGTAATAAAAGATGTTTTCTTCAACTGCTACCCACTGTGTTTTCTCCTAAATTACTATGGCATCGACCTGTAATTCAGGCCACCCTCAAAAGAAGGACTTAAAAGCCCCACCCCCAAGGCCCAATAAGTCACGCCCCCGACTCAGTCAGACGATGCCCCTTCCACTCTGCATCTGACCAGGCCGTGCCACCGGTCCCCACACATCCCTAAACACGAGGCCACACCCCCTGGTTCTGTGAAGATACGGAGGAGAAGCTGTCTGAGTATGAGCTACTGAAAGGGTGGACATCCCTGTGTCTGTCCAGGCCCTGCACTGGACGGTGGACAGGGAGTCTGAAAGCCACACTGTCCAGCCTAAAATCGGACCTCTGGCCACCCTAGGGGCAGGCTGATGTTAGGGTGGCCAGATGTCCGGCTTTAGGCTGGACAGTCCAGTTTTCTGGCTCCCTGTTCTCCGTCCGGTGCAGTGCCTGGATGGACGCAGGGATGTCCACCCTTTCAGTAGCTCACGCTCAGACAGCTTCTCCTCCGTGTCTTCATGCAGCCAGGGGCCGTGGCCTCATGTTTAGTGGTGTGGCTTCATGGGGACCGGGGGTGCTGCTTCACGTTTGGGGGAATGGCTGGTGAGGTCCGGCTTTCTGGGGTGAAGACAGCGGCCACCCTAGCTGCTGTGGAGGTCACAGTTAAAGGGGAGGGTGCTGTGCATGTTTCTGTTAAGGGGAGGGCTGCTGTGGAGGTCACTGTTGAAGGGGTGGCGCAAGACAAGGGCGAGCATCGGAGCAAGAAATGATCCAATGCTCCACTAAGACATGCTAAATGAGTGAAGATGAGGTTATGTCTGGGTTCAGCTCTGAACCTGGACAACCTTTTTAACTCTATGACTGTTACCTAGCCAGAAAAAAATTATGCTCATCCATTTGAGTTTGTTAAAAAAGAAATTGTAAGTGTTTTTATTCAATGGGCTTGCAGCAAATAAAGTATTTCAAGTGCTTTCCAGACGGCTAGGTCATTTTCAATTTTTTTCCTGTAGTGTCTTAAAGTTTAGGTCATAGAGTTTACCATACAAATTATAGATTTTTGTTCCTAGGTAGAGGATAAATGTACAATTATTATCATTTTAATATTTTTAAAGGGGGATTTTCTGTCCTTTTCTATAAGTGTAGGGTACAGGTTTCAATGACAGATGACATACAAATAAGGAACATGTTATATGTGCATTGTCAGGCTTGGCATGGACAGGTGCTAGGTGGAAAGGATAGGAGTGGTGGCAGTAAATCCCGATTCTGCACTCTCCTATGGCCCGCGTGCACAGAGTAGGTAGGGGCTCACCTTTTGTTCCCCTTGAGGCACACCCTGATATCGGATTTCCTGCCCAATGGTGGTTGGGTGGCCTGGGTGTTGGAAAGTTATGAGGTGTGAGGCAGCGATGATGCAATGGTAAGGTCGGCTTGGTGAAACAAATTAACAGCTCTTTACTGAAAACGTAGCAACTTGCATATACATGTATTTGTGAAAGTAGGCACAGTTTTTGAACATTGCTAACAGTTCCTGAGGCTGTGTATATTGGGTGAGCAGACCAGGCACTCCCTGAGTCTATTTTCTCAATCCAGCTGAGTTGTGCAAAATCTCTGTTTCTCAAGGTTTTACAATGCCCACTGTGGGGTGTAGTCCTTTAACAGATTTGCAATCTGTCTCACTTGGTTATGACTGGGATCCTGAAGCCTACAAAGAATATGTGTGTTACCTTCACAGTCTTGTATCATGCATTGTCTCTCTATGGCTGCTTAACCATCCAGAATAAGGCAATGTTTCTTTCCCTCAGGGTTTTGCAACTAGTTTTGTCTCCATTTGATTCCCTGTGGGCTGATTGTCCCCCACTGTTTCTGCTGCTCACTATATTTCTCTCTCTCTCTGTTTGTTCTCTCACTCTTAGGCTGGGTTCACATCACATTTTATGTCTCCGTTTGACATACTGTATACTTTAGAAGAAAAGGGATACAAAAACATAGCACACCACTTTCTTGTATCCCACAGAGTAAAAAAAAAAACTGTCTACGTGATGTGAACCCACCTTTAGACACATCTTCTGACTAACAACCTCTCTAGAGGGATGTGTGGAGCAGCCCCACCTAGCAACTGCATCAAAGGGAGGGTCCACTACACATCCACAGTCTTCCACAAGAAAAACATAGGAAACAAAAAAAAATATAGCCACACAGTTTAACCCATTTTTCAGTGACCCTTGGTTACTGCATATGCACTAAATAGAACCTTTGCAACCTGACATCAATCCATCAATCACCATGTATAATGACAAATTATGTCTTTAGGTGGTAATGGGTTAAGGTCTGGCTTACCTTCTAAAGTTGGTCTTGGGGATTCAAGATATAACTCCTAGCTGTTGTTTCATGTGGTATAACATCTTATGTGGTACCAATTCTGAAGACACCTCATGTGATGGACCTCAACAGCTACAGACCGATGCCATTGACTTTCCACTTGATGAAGGTCTTGGAGAGGTTGGTTCTCACACGCCTCTGCCCTTTAGTGAGCTCATCCATGGACCCCCTCCAGTTTGCTTATCGGCCTGGCATTGGGGTAGACAACGCCATCATCCACCTACTACTCTTTCTCATCTAGATAGCAGCCTTGTATGGTACATACACATGTATATAGCCAATGGTCATATATTGTATTAAAGCTTATGAAAAAGTTGTATTGAACTCTTGATAAAAGCTTAGACAGTTACATGATCTTTATATCTTTCGTGATGATATTCTTCTACGAGGCTTATGCTTTCTGAAAGTCATTGTGATGCAAATTTACACAGCCGAGCCTATGTTCTATAGCAGGGGGTAGTAATTTTACAGTGATGAGGAAAAAGATGAAAAGAGCTCTCGCTGTTAGTATTTAGTCTATCAGCCATACTGACAAGCTCAGGAGAGACAGACAAAAGGAAGCCATCAGCATCACACTCAGACGCACACATCAACCTTCCCTCAGTGTAGTTGTTGTGGTGAGCTGCTTGTCATAATGTAATTGTTAGGTAGAAATTGCTGTCAGCAAGAAGCAGGGGAGTTTCTCATGTAATTAAAGATAACAATTGACAAGTACTTTCGAAAAATGCTTTTTTGTGATTTCATCTTTTCATTCATATTCCTCCCCCTGATTTCCACAGGGAATCGTGTCTACCAAAAGAGTGAGGACGTGAAAGAATAAAAATGATTAAATAAAAAGACACAACATGTTTTATACCTTGGTCTCCTTAGTACATTAGTACACATTAGTACTTAGTACACAAAAAAAACTAAACTTTTGTCTGGATTTACAATTCCACTGTGGGTCTTCAAGACAAAAAGAAACACAAAGGGGCTCACAACCATTTATAGCCAAGTGCTTGTGATGGTAGGAAAAAGTAAAGTCCCCAAAAAAGATGAGAAACAAAAAAAACACACAACCCTGTACCTCACATGGATTCAGAAATCTCCCCATTCATTGCTCCAATAGCTCTGCTAAATATACTTCAAGCTGGCAGTTCAGGAGGTATGTCCTTTTGGGGGGTTTTCTTTCTCAGGAGGCATTTCCTTTGTCAGAGGGCGTGTCCTTTCTGCTATAGCCCTCTCCTTGTAACTGTCACGGTTCTAAAAGAAGAACTGGCTGGTGGCAGTTGAAGGATGGAACTGAGCATGTGTGTCCACCTCAGCGGTGTTATTGAGGTGGATAGAGAAATAAGGGAAAAAATAGGTGGGGCTATACACCTAGATTTTATTGAAAAATTCAGTAGTTATACTAAATTTTTAATTCCATGCAATTAGAAAAATATTCAAATCCAGGTGCTGGCTTGAAAAATGTAGAATATTGTTCATGGAACAACCCTTCAAGGCATTGCTAACAAAGGGGTAAAACTGTCAAAAACTCCAAGATTGATTTCTTCAGTTTGTCTAACTTGGCAAATACACAAGTCTCTTTCACCTAGTCTTGCTGAAAACAACCAGAACATATATTAGTAATATACAATTCTCCTGGTATGGCATTTACAGCATTTGTCAAGATACAGCTCAGATAAGAGACTGCGCTATGCAGCAATAGCTATTGTGAATGGCACTACCAGCAAAATTTACATACTATTCCGCTATTAATTATGACTTTTGGCTTCATGATTGCCCTAGATGAAGTATATAATTTACCATTGACCTTTACCAGCATTCCCACTAATCAATTACCATTGCAATCAAAAATTGTAAAGACAATCAGCTGCCATGCACATTGTTGATATACACTGCCAACAATTGATTATGTATGGCGTTATATTAGAGGTAAAGCCATCTCTACAATATGCTAGTATGCGCCGTGCATACAAGAGTCTGTGCCGCAGCCGGAGGAGAAGACAGCGCTGAAGGGGCGTGCATGATTAGCTGGAGGGCGGTGCTGGGCTCCGAAATCTGCAGCGTGCCCGGGCTCCAACGGCTCGCAGGACCTCCCCTTGGGCTCCTTATCCAGGTATTTCACATGTTAATAAAAACGCTTTTTTTATGTAAACTACTGCCCTAATAACAATTACACTTACATATTTACAATCACAGCAGTAAGGCCGGTATAGACATGCAATTATCTCTATACCCAATATCCTGCTGACAGAATCCCTTTAATTCTTGACTTAACCCCTTCTTTCCAGCCAGAGGTTTAACTTGACCTGTCTTCTTTCGGCCCCTCAGGTAGCGACTGCTACCTCTGCACCTATAGCTACACCCCTGCTAGATATGTTCTTTTTTATCCTTCCATATATGTAATGAATGCAAATGCATCAAAAATTAAGAACAGAACTTTCAAGAGGGTTGACCAAGTGGTGGTCTTTACCACTATAAAAACCAAGCAAATGCATGGGGCACCAGAGTTCAGAGGACCCTCACCTGTAGTCCTGTTTTAATCATGGGGAAAATATTGGGCCTCTGCACCAGGCCTCTGGCAGCCAGACTCCCCAGGGAGTGACACCACCACAATCAGAGCATCGTCAGGATGTGGATATAGTTGAATACAATGGTTAAGGAGGGAGCATTCATCTCCCTGATCCACCATTCACCCTGCATTTAATGGTTTAGCACTGGCAGACGTGATGAAGTGATGCCATTACACCTTCTGTTTCTAGCCACCAGACAGACTAGCCTTAAGCTAGTTTCACACTAGCGTTGTCTTTTTCCGGTATTGAGTTCCATCATAGGGGCTCAATACTGGAAAAAAAACGCTTCAGTTTTGTCCCCATTCATTGTCAATGGGGACAAAACTGAACTGAAGAGAACG
The DNA here is from genome assembly GCA_900303285.1 of Rhinella marina. Taxonomy (NCBI): domain Eukaryota; kingdom Metazoa; phylum Chordata; class Amphibia; order Anura; family Bufonidae; genus Rhinella; species Rhinella marina. Next base: position 142,718 of record ONZH01007383.1, read on the forward strand.
GAATGCTCCTAAATGTATTCCGTTCAGTTCACTTGCGTGTGCAGACCGGAGCGCAAACCGCAACCTGCTGCAGTTTGCTCTCCGTCCTAGGGATCTGCACCAAGACGGATCCGTCATAACCCCCAATGCAAGTCAATGGGGACGGATCCGTTTGGTGTGACACAGTAGTAAACTGATCCGTCCTCCATTGTCTTTCAATGGAGTTCATGACAGATCCGTTCCAGCGATGTTAAAGATAATACAACCGGATCCGTTCATTACGCATCCACATGGTTGTATTATCAGTAACGGAAGTGTTATTGCCGAACCCTGCCGGATCCAGCAATAACGCTAATGTGAAAGAAGCCTAAAGCATATGTGCAGTGAGAGATCTACTTCATTCATCTTGGGAACATGGGCGAAGTGATTATTCATTTTGGAGACACTAGGTCACTGTATTGTGTTGGAAGCTTATAAGGGGGCACCATATTGTGTAGGGGGAACATTAAGGAGGCATTATGCTGTGTTAAGGGAATGTAAGGCATCTCTATATTGTGTTGGGGAGCACATAAGGGAGCATTACACTATGTTGGTGTCCCAAATTACATGTCTGGTCTCCAGCTGAAAAATCGGCACGACTGCGCTGGGAGAGAGATGCTGCGAAACCATGCCCTCTGGTGAGACAACAGCATCCCTAGAAACAGGATGCAATGCTCTGTTTCTCCCCACAGCAGGCGTGTGCTGGAGGAAAGCTAGCAGTACATGATTATTCAGCTGTTCTGTTCCTGTGTCTAACTAATGGAGCACCTAGTCATGGACATATTAGGTTCTCATCCTGGCACTCAATGCTCTATGAAAATTCCTTCCTGGCAATACACCTTTGCCAGTGATAGCTTAAGACTCCCTAGCTGTGCTCCTGGTTCTGTGTGCCTGTGAATTGCTATTATCGTTATTGACCTTGGCTTGCCTTTGACCACTCTCTGTCTTGTGTTTTGGCATTGTGCTTCCTGTCTGGGACTGACTTTGGCTTTGACTTTGACTTTTGACACTGTCTCTGAGTTGCTCTGTCTCTGTGTGTGTCTGTCTTGCATTGTAGCAGGGTAGGGAATGTCGCCCACTTGGGGACTTGCCATCTAGGGCTTGCACTGTAAGTAGGCAGGGATAGTGGATGGGGTTCCAGTTAGGGCTCACTGTCTGTGTTCCTGCCTACTGTGCTATGAGTTGGGGGCACATAAGAGGACATCATATTGTTTGGTGGACACATCCAGTGGCATCATACTTTGTGTAGGGCACATAAGAAAATTAAAGGTAAAGATAGGATAAGGTGGGTGTAAATACTATTTAATAAATAAATAAATAAATAAATAAATAAAATGCTCTGATTACTGCCCCCAGAAAGGTCAATTCTGCCCCTGGGTAGACTATTTTTACTTTCAAGTTGGAGCCATCGAAATAGTCTAAAACCAAAGAGAGGCCAAGTCTGCGTGTTGATTTCAATAGGTCCAATCCCTCTTAGAGCACTTAAGGCCCTTTTAGACGGGCCGATTATTCTCCCTGCCCGAGCGCCGATCAGCGATATCGGCGCTCGGGCAGGGAGCCTTTACACGGCCCGACGAATCGAGCGCCGGGCCGCACGAGTGATCGCTGTATCGCTCGTGCAGCCGGGAAGCTCCATACTGTCAGGCGCACATCGCTTGTTTACACAGGGCGATGTGCGCCCGACAGATTGGATCTTTTGGTTTCTACAAAAGATCCAATCAGCCGACGAACGAGCGTTTTGCTCGTTCGTCGGCTGATTAGGGCCACTTTTACACGGGCCGATTATCGGCACTAGCGTTCCTAGGAACGATTTTTCGGCCGATAATCGGCCCGTGTAAAAGGACCTTAGAGTGTTTGTGCAGGATTAGAAAAACGTGATTGCTTTGTTCTGGAAACAGCACCACAGCTGTGCATGAGTTGTATCTGGTATGGCAAGTCAGCTTCATTCAGCTGAATGGGGCTCTACTGCAATGTCACACACAATCTGTGGACAGGTGTGGCACTATTTGGGGAAGAAGAATGTTTTCAGTTATCATAATAACCCCTTTAGACCTAGGACAACATATTAGGATGCAACATTTAATTTCCGCTGTAACCTTGACTGGGTCCAGACATCAAAATCGAATGTTTACAAGATGTCTACAGAGATTAGTTCTGCTTAATTGAGATTAATGGTTCTCTTGGTGTGAAAAGAAGAAAGAGCTAGAACTCTTTCTACATATAAAGGGTGAATTCCCATTGTGCTATCGACAGTAAGCCAGGCCTAATCTTTACTGTACCAGTATTAAGAAGCCACAAAGAGGACTGACCTTGAGAATGACATGTGAAGAATGTCTCCACTTCTGCATTATATCCTACCTGTTTCATTGTGTGTCAGGATTCCCGGGACAGAATCCGTATAGAGAAAAGTTAGATTTCCAGCCGTAATCATAATCGTTACTCTCCAATTTCTCACATTACATCTGTAAACCCTTGAACCAAAAAACAATTCTGAGGCATCATAATTATAGTTATGATAGATGCATTGCATTATGGAATTAACCAAAGACTTCCCGCTTAAACACAGAGTCTCGCAATGGTTTTAATATACAAACTTATTAAAGCAATCTATTATGAGGAGTAACTTAATTGAAAGCTAATGGCAGATGTCTGGTTTCTGCTAACATTAACTTTATTAAAGAGCCAGATATTGGTTTGTGCATAAAAGATATGATTCAAAATACAAATGCCCAAATTTATTTAAGCAGTTGCCCAAGATAGGTCATTAATATGAGCTTGGCGGGTGTCCGATTCCCGGCACCCATATGATCAGCTGTTTGAAGGGGCAGCAGAACTTGAGCGAGCACTTCATCCTCTTCAATGTCCACCTGTAGGCTTTCTACATTGTAGTGATGGTGCAGTGTAATTACAACTGTTTGTCCCACTCAAATGAATGGAAGAAGAAGCTGTAAGCTGTGAACACTGAAGAGGGTGCAGCACTCTTACTAGTGCTGATGCCCCATCAAACAGCTGATCAGCAGGGGTGCCAGGAGTCAGACACCTGTCGGTCTGATATTAAGGAGCTATCACGAGAATAGGTCATCAATATCTGTAACCCATACAGCCCCTTTCGGACTAAAATTTCATATATCAACCTAAATAAATATTGGTGTGATTTGCACATGCCTCTTAATAAATTTGTCAGATTTGGAGCTATAATAAAATCTATGTCTGTTTTGAGCTATGAATAGATTTGCACCATTTAAAAGGGTTTTCCTACATTTTAATTCTGATGAACTATCCTCCAGTTAGGTCATCAGTATCTCATAGGTGGGGGTCTAATACCCGAGACCCCTGCCAATCAGCTGTTTGAGAAGGCAGTGGTGCTCCTTTAAGTGTCATGGCCTTATCACAGCTTACTAAGCACAGCGACGTACATAGTATGGCGGCTGTGCAACGTATCGCACTCAGTTCCATTCACTTTTATGGGTCTGAGTGGCGCCTAGGCCACATGACAGATGAAAATGTCATCACTGGCCCAGGAAAAGCTTCTCAAACAGCTGATTATCAGGGGTCACTGGTGGCGGACCACCACCAATCAGATACTGATGAGTGATGATCTATCCTGAGGATAGGCCATCAGTATTAAAATCTCAGAAAATACCCTTAATGGCTTTAGTGTTAATAAATCTGGCCAAAAGTTATAGGTCATGAACATGGTGTGAAAAGAGAGATTGTTCAGGAAACTGCAACTTTTGAAAGCCAAATCTCTCTCAAAGGTCTTGATAAATTCCACCTGCTGTATATCTGTGAAATTAAAAAAAGTAATATTCATCCTAAGTACCCCCATACTACAAGATAGGGATGAGCGAACTTTTGAAAAGTTCGGTTCGGTTCGCTTCGGCGAACTTTCTTGAAGTTCGGATTCGTACGAACCGAACCTAAAACGAACCTTATACGAACGAATATACGCATATTTGAGAATCTACACTAATACGTACGCTAATGCGAACATTCCCGCACAAATAACGAACATACAGTCTAGCGTTGTCAAAGGTACGCTACTTAACTGAATATGTACGCATTTGATGTGCCGTTTTTATTTTAACCAGATTCGTCTTAAAAGTTCTTAAACGAATCTGGTTCGTTACGGTTCTGTTCGCTCGTCCGAACGAACGTTCGGAATGAACGAAAATAATAACCCATCTCGGCCATTCTCCTCCCAAAAGGGTGGTTTGACACGAGGGTCACACCAGGATACAAGGGATTGTAGGAGTAATAAATAATCCCTTGTATCCTGGTCTATTCTGTGAAAACGGTACAGTTTTGATGTGCCGTTTTTATTTTAACCAGATTCGTCTTAAAAGTTCTTAAACGAATCTGGTTCATTACGGTTCTGTTCGCTCGTCCGAACGAACGTTCGGACGAACGAAAATAATAACCCATCTCGGCCATTCTCCTCCCAAAAGGGTGGTTTGACACGAGGGTCACACCAGGATACAAGGGATTGTAGGAGTAATAAATAATCCCTTGTATCCTGGTCTATTCTGTGGAAAAAGTAAACTTTATTTACGAACCTGATTCATACGAACTTGACGAAAGTTCGGTTCGGGGACGAACCGAACGTTCGGTAAAGTTCGTAACGAATCTGGTTCGTTACGGTTCGGTTCGCTCATCCCTACTACAAGACTCAAAGCAAACTGTCAAACTACCAAAAAGAAAATTGGACCCTACAATTTATATAATATAGCAAAAAAAAGCAAAATCTCACAGTGCCATCAGCATCTAGACACAGCTTTTCTGACACCAATGAGATACAGCACTATAAAGGCATATAACCCCCACACAGCAAAACCCGACACACTGACAAAGGCACCCATATCCAGACCCAGCTCAAACATACAGTCTTTCCCCGACGGCAAGCATATAATATTGACACTACATTGCAATACATAATTGGGCAGCACGTTGGCTCAGTGGGTATCACTGGTGCCTAGCTGGAGTCCTAGGTTCGAATCCGATCAAGGACAACATCTGCATGGAGTTTGTATGTTCTTCCCGTGTTTCTGTTGGTTTCCTCCTGGTGCTATGGTTTCCTCCCACACTCTAAAGACATAATGATAGTGAACTTAGATTATGAGCCCCATTGGGGACAGCTTGATGCTAATGTCTGTAAAGAACTGTGAAATATAGTAGCGCTATATAAGTTCATAAAATGGAAAAAAAAAACTATACAAGGCTATACATGTATACATTTCTGTAACCGTGCCACAGCTACCATTTGCCATTTATAATTCTGATGTGTTATGTGTCAAAGAGGCTTTTGGCCCGTCTCAGGCACCAGGGCTCAAGTGTGACTGCTATCTCTGCACCCCCCATGTTGACATCTATGTATCAGGGCTGTCCTGAGGTTAGCTAATTAATATTAGGCACTATTCATGCTCCCCTCTAACAATGTATCATATAGTGCTGCTATACAATAGAGATAGTGCCCAAATAATGTTATTAGGTGCCCAAATAACACTGCCCAATCTATAACCTAGGTAATATAGCTGCCTTTCCATAGGTTTTGATTAGAATATAATATCAAGTGGTTTTCAACAAGCAATGAAAAGTTACTGGATCATTCTGAAACTCGGTTAGGTCACTAATGTTGTCTTTACAACAGATGCAGTATGTAGGATACTTTCATAGAGAGTGCAGGGCTTGTTGGACCTTTGATGAATTTCCCCAAAAAAACAGGGACCTGTGACCCTTGAACTACTTTTCCAGTTTTCCTAATGTGGACCCTGCGCAGGGAGAACCTTGTTTAGGCTGGAGAAAAAGTATGAGGCAACTCTTCCTTCATGGTCCCATCTCAGCCTCTCTGTTTGGGTGACTTGGGGACCATAAACTACTCTTCATAGCCTCCAACATTCAGTTGTGCCATTCCCCCATAAAGGAGAGCAGCTGTAGGGCACACATTTCTGCTCAAATATGTAAAATACTGCTTAAGAAAAGAGGTACATGGATAGTTTTATTAACTGGAACAAAGGAAACTTCAAGTTGGCCCCAACTTCACCTACAGTATGCTACACCAGAGGCTTCTGAAACGAGAGAAGAGAGGGCTGCAGTGTTACATGAACTAATTTCAACTACTACCTATTATTTTCATGCGCATACAAGGATTTATTAACGAAACACTTAAAGATAGAAATCTAAGGATAAGATTAATAAAGCAGCATGAAATTTTAATAGTGATAAAATATTAACTGCTCCTGAATGTGATTTACATCCCTCCAAACTGTATGGAGATGAATTCTAGCAACTTATTCCCATAGTCAGCCACTTCATGTGATGGAGGGAATAACGTTCCGGCTGCTCGGAGCCACACACTCATTGTTATGTTAGATTCTTTAAATATTGATATGCCGGAGGGCTAGAGGTCACTACCCATCATTAATTAGAATTTGTCAGGAACCTTGATGAAGCTCCATGACGGACAGGCACTAGGAAAGATTGTTCTCTTTATAATTGGATGTGGGGCTAGCTGATCCCCAGACTAATAAATATTATCATGAGTGCACTGAAAAAGGTCCATCAGGCAATTTCGGTCAAATTAGCACATTTGTTAGATGAATACATAATCACATTCATGGACAGGGCGTCAGGACATTGTGCACAGGAGACAGTTTATATAGCAACGAGATAAATTGTTCCCACTGTAGCATGCTGTGAAGAAATATATCTTCATGAACCATGATCTCACTTTAACTATTTTAGGCATAGTGCATAGTCCCCACATGACTGAATTAGCCAGATAAGAAGCACTCATGAAAAAAACATACTTACCATTGAGTTCCCTGAAGTTTGGGAGAGGCCCAAAACTTCCAGCAGCATAGAAAAATGCCCAGAGAAAGTTGCTGTCTCTAGTTTGGGAGGCGCTTGCTGCATATCTATTTGTATTTTCTACCACTTCCGTTGACATTAATGGACTTTTTATAAATATTTAACCAGTGAGCTCCCCCTAGGGGTCGTGGTGGACAGCCAGAATTTATTATTGAAATCTTTGTGGAAGCATTATGTTACTACTCTTTGTGAGAGTATTGTCTATTGAGGACACAATGCTGGCACTGATTATGAAAGGTGGATATATATGGGCCATGTGTACTAGTGTATCAACTTGTTATACATAATTATTTTAACAAGTGAAAGTGTTAGCCTTTTAAAAAAGTAATGAGGAAGAAACTGTAGAGGGTAATGAGGAGAAAACAAATTTATTGAAATTTTTTCTATTCACTATAATCACAGATGAACGTGAAATACAGGTAAAATGCTGAGTGATGAAATAAACAGTTAATTAAATTTCACCGTTCTGTGAAGCACCACCTTAAAATTAAAATAAACAAATCACTACTAGCATAAAACCCCATTTTCTAAGTGAATTAAGTAATAAAACCTTACAGAACTTATTGTAATGGGCAGTGGACTCAATGGACCATCTAACTAGTTTGACATTGGGATAACTCTAGGGCGTTATCCTGGCAGCCCCCAGATTTTCACCCTTTAACCCCTATACCGGGATCTGGTCTTTGCTGCAGGGGAGTGACCAGGCCACGAGCTCTTGAGATAGTCCCCGTGCAGTTGGCGGCTGACTCAAAGGGGTCAGAGACACTGTTGCAAAGCACTGAGGAGTCAGGCAATAGTTGTAGTCTGGAAAAAAGCCTGAGGTCAGGGCTAGCGCCAATGGGTCAATACGAGAGACAAGCTTAGGTCAGGGCAGACAGCAGAAAATCAGAGTCAACAGTGTGGCAGACGTTTGAGACAAAGGCAATCAGACAGATTGACGTACCTTCGCTGGTAAACTAAAAACCTAAGCTCAGGCACCCTCCCACTGGGGAATGAGTCTAATATACCCAGGGACAACCAGCCATAGGCTGAAGAAGAATGTGGATGCATTTCTGGAGTGTAATAATTAGTGTTGAGAAAAGTTATAAAAAATTCGATTTGTCTCCTTCGCCGAATTTCACAAAGAATTCATCTGAGATAAAAAATACTCACCTTATCCATTTGATTGCGTAGAGGCTGCCGGGACCATCTTGATTGAAGACACTGTGCAAAATCTCATGCTGTCATCATGCTGGCCTGTGTGGTGATGGCATACATCACGCACATGAGATATTGTGCGGTATCTTCATTGAACCCCATCACCACCACCACCATTTCAGGGAAAATTGAATCGTTACCACGAAGCGCGAGGATATTCTTCTGCTTCATGGCAAATGGAATTTTTCCTGAAATTCGGATGGAAGTGACTTTAATTCACTCAAATCTTAGAATACTATTACTGGTTATACAGTAGTTATTAGAATTTTGGAGAAAGGTCGTTGTTGAACCAGGGAGTTATTCTGATTGCAACTTGGATTCTTCCTCATTTGTTTTTTTGTCTTCCTCTGGATCAACATTGCGGGACAACAGGATGAACTGAATGGGCGGATGTCTTTTTTCAGGCTTCCAATTATGTTACTGTGCTTCCAATCTTAGGCTCTGTTCACAATTATGACATGGCTTCTGTTCTTAACAGAGTTACTGGTATGTTGGAACCATTTCCAAACGGATCCCACTGGCTGAGATTAATTATAAAGGAAGGGAAGTACAAGATAATATACTGGAAGACCCAGTAATAATCCCCAACTGCAGCACACTCATTATTAGTTCAATGGAGCAAATTAGCAGCACTCATTTCCAGCAGAGTCATGCAACCACATCACTAACAAGATATAATTAGTAACACTAATCCAACCTTGTTTCTTCAAGCCCCCAATTACTTCAATAATGATGTATTCTTTGTGGACAGACTGATTTAGCCCATTCTATTCCTAGTTCCCGAAATCAGTACCAGACAAAGTTCGGCAAATTATTTTCTTAGAATCAACAATTTATTGTAAAATCACATGAATGAGTCTGATTATAGTCAGAGCTGAGGGATAATGGTCAGATCAGGATATATAAATGTCCTGGAGGTTCTTTACTTAAACTGAGGAGGCTCAGAAGTGTCAATGTCAGCTAACCCCACCATACACATTCAATAGCTGTCGGCAGAACGATCACTTGGCCAACAGCTCTCTCGCCCAACTCCACCATAAACATATACATTCGATTAGGCCAATTGTGTGGTTTCAGTAGGGAGAGAAGAGGAAGTTGCTCTGAGGCACTTTTGGTGTCTTATATCCCAGGAGAATAGAAAGATTGGTGAAAAAATTCAGTACACCCTATCCTTCTCTTCCTCAACATCATCATTGGACTGTCAGTTGAACCTGCAGTTCTCAGCTGGTTCAGCCACTAGCTGTCTCTCCCAACACTCTCATGAATATAGACGTTCAGTCCAGCTGAATGTGTATGTGTATTCAATGAGGAGAGAGTAAAAGCTTCTGCCAGACACTTCTGGTAGCGGTTTATCTCCTGGGAGAACAAAAATATTGGGTGAAAAATTAATTTCACCCAATGCTTCTCTCCAGGGGGATCCTTTGTCAAGGGCTTCCCATACACATTAGGCTGTCGGCCAAACCTCCTGTTCTCGCAATGACTATCACTGTCAGACTGGGGTGCCTAGGGCCCACCAGTCAAATTCATTCTGGGGGCCCACTGTACAGTTACATGTAAATACCACCTGTTCACAAAGCAGCAAGCTGCAGCAACATGTTCAAAGTTTTTTGATTATGAGGGTCTCTGCAGTGATTCTGAGAAGGTAGGTCAAGGAGAAAAAGGATACTGGCTGGCCTTCCTCTGTGCCTAGAAGTCATCTCTGCCACATGATGCATCTATAATAATAAACTGCCTATCTAAATGTAGTGCAGTCTGTCTACTGTGACACTTGTGCACCTTGCTCAGGGGCCCACTGGAGAATTTGCCTGTTCCTTTGTTGGCCAGTCCAAGCCTGAGCAATATTACGGCTCTGTACAACTCCACTTGTTTGTATGGAGCCATCTTCCAGCACCCATACAAATCATATGATCCTATGCTGCACCTTCATATGTTGCTGATTTTATATAGAGTTTTTCTCATAAATCTGACAGGAAAAGAAAATGTGTATTCCCATTGTATGAAGGTATTGTCTCCCTCAAGACTTGGTTCTAGGGGTGAATAAGCTCTGTCCATACAGAACCCGACCATGCATTATATGGCTGCACATCTTTGTAATGGAGAGTCATGGTACCTCCAAGCACTGCCATCCAGGCTGCGAGCATACGGGTCCCCCATGAGACATTAGGTGTTGAAACACTGCACCATGGAGAGGAGAAAAAGACAAAGGATTGCAGAGCAATTATAACATTTCACACTTGCTGCTGTGCAAGGCCTATTGTGTGGTTTAGAAAATTGCACATTTTGAGTTCAAAGACCAAAGATCCCTGTTCGGGAAGCATGGCTACGACAAGTGTCTCATTCTTTGATCTGGACGACCCAGCACGTCTGTGCATTATGGTATGGCTACGCGACAACATTGGTCGTGTCACAGTTGTCGTGGCCAGGATCGCACAGGAGCGATGATCCCATAGAAATTAATGGGATCGCCGCTCCAGCACAGACAGCCCATCTGTTTCAGTAAGAGCTGTGCAGTGCTTTTATTTCCCCAGTGGTGGCACTGCAGGGAAATCAAAGACTAGCTGTTGAGTTCCCCACAGATTCAATGGAAGTTCAAGCGGTGGCACAGAATTACTAAACTACATTTTTATTGATATGAAAAATTGTATAAAACAGTATAAATATCTGTGGTATATATATATCATATATAATATATTAATTTACCGATTCAGATTAATTAGTGATATGTTAAGCAGCAGGGTTGCCAACCTTCCTTTTAAATTTTTATGGATAACTGAACCAAAATTTACTGACGGTCCAAAATTTTTACGGACATACACCGCACCCCTTTTTAGAGGACACGCCCCCTTCCACACCCCCAGAATAAAGAGGATTGTTCAGTAGTTAAAAATAAAATATGGCATATGGAAAAGAAATCAACAATTTTCAGCTGTTACATCCCTGCCATTGAGTGCTTTGTTTATATGGCTGCAGTGATGACGCCTGTGACACGCTGGACTTTCTGGCATCATTGCTGCTGCCATATAAACAAAGACTGACAGCGATGTAATGGGCAAGTGTGCACATTTTTCCCAGTGTTGGTGTTCTGCACATTGATGTGCAGGTGTATGGCATGTGTTCACTGCAGCCAGTTCTCAGCATTAGATCACTGATTGGTGATTGGCTGCAGCAGTAACATACCATATACCGGCAAGTCCTTGCTGAAGAAATAGATGACACATATTTGGATGGACATTACATTCACCAATACCAAACGTACAAGATGATACAGCGCACATACCTCTTAAATCCAGTGACGTCTCCCTGATATAGATCTTCTCTTTTCTCATCTTCTCTATTTGGCCCACACCGCCATGACACTTTCAGCCCCATCTTCTCTCTGCAGAGTTTGCCACAAAGACACCTTAGATTACCCACTTTTCTGTTGTCCTGCTGCTGCCAAAAATACTGTGCTCCCCAATGTCCCCAAATACTATACTGTAGATATAACAGTGCCATATAGGTAGGACCCCATATAGTTACAGTGCTCCCCAAAGTCCCACTGATACTAATAATTCTCTCCCAGAGTGTCCTCATTAGCAATAGTGCCCCAATAGTGATAATGCTCCACAAGTAGCCCTTTTAGCAGTAGTGCCCTCCATATTGTACTAATAATAGGAACACCCCCAATAGTACCCCTGGTAGTAGTAATAATTCCGAATAATAGAAATCATTTTTCCCATAGTGCCTCCAGTAGTGCTCCCAGAAATAATAAGGACCCCCTGTAATGTTCCTCAGATCAGCCCATTGTGCCCCAATCAGACCTCACATCAGCTTATTGTGTCCCCATCAGACCTCAGATCAGCCCATTGTGCCCCCATCAGACCTCAGATCAGCTTATTGTGCCCCCATCAGACCTCAGATCAGCTTATTGTGCCCCCATCAGAGCTCAGATCAGCTTATTGTGCCCCCATCAGACCTCAAATCAGCTTATTGTGCTCCCATCAGACCTCAGATCAGCCCATTGTGCCCCCATCAGACCTCAGATCAGCCCATTGTGCCCCCATCAGACCTCAGATCAGTCCAGTGTGCCCCTATCAGACCTCAGATCAGCCCATTGTGCCCCCATCAGACCTCAGATCAGCCCATTGTGCCCCCATCAGACCTCAGATCAGCCCATTGTGCCCCCATCAGACCTCAGATCAGCCCATTGTGCCCCCATCAGACCTCAGATCAGCTTATTTTGTCCCCATCAGACCTCAGATCAGCTTATTGTGCCCCCATCAGACCTCAGATCAGCTTATTGTGCCCCTATCAGACCTCAGATCATCAGCCCACCCTGCCACCATCAGAATAAAATAAAAAAACTTACCTCTCCTGCGCTGCAGCTCCGCTCCGGTGCTCCTCTGTCTTCTCTGCCCGCGCTGCACTGTGACCTGACTGCTTGCAGCGTCAGGTCAGAGTGCGCGCACTACGTCCTGATGCTGTACGAGGTCAGGCTAGTGCAGCGTGGGCAGGAAAAGACACTGACCACCAATGAAAGAGGTGCCGGGGGCCGGAAAAATGGCCTCAGGGGGCCGCATGTGGCCCACAGTTTGGGGACCCCTGCTCCCCAGTATTCACGGCAAATGCGCCGTGAATACTGAAGTAGATTCACGGACAGGCTTTTTTTCTGCCGGATGCTACGGATGGAACTGCTGATGGTTTTATTAGTAAAGGACAAGTTAAATAATTAAAGCCAATGTAACCTGCCAAGTTCAGTATATAAGCTGAAGCATTATTTGTCTTGGTAGATGAAGAAAAATTGATTTTCCTCTAAGTGTATTGACCTACACACAGTGAACTTCAAAATTTCACTGTAAATTCACATTAATTCTATAGGGAACACTTCAAAGTGCTTCTCTGATATTACATTGCCAACATTCATAAAAATGAGAAGAAAATATGCCTGTAATTTTTTAACTGAAAACACTACTTTGATATGGCCTTTTCTGTGTCAGAAATGCTTAAAGGTGCCTAGCCTCCTATTGGTGGGTCTGGGTGCTGATTCTTACTAATGGATTCATGTACATACAGTTGATTGTACACAGAAAAACCGCATGGGTGGCGAGATTGGAAGAATAATTGAGATATGACTAGAAACGTTGGATATCTGTATCCTCAGCTGAGATTCAATTCATAAAAGTTGCCATACACATTTAATAGCTGTTGACCAAACAACATACACATTCACATTGGTTCAGCCAAGCATGTATGTGTTGGAAATTGGGACAGAGGAGAAAGACACATTTGGTGGCAGCTTATCCACTGGGTGAAAAAAAATATCAGGCAAAAAAATGATGTTGCCAGATCCGGGAGCTCCCCATACACATTATACTGTCAGCCAAACCCACCCGAGTTCATCTGACAATAAACTAATGCGTATGGGCGCCTTAAAAATATTTTTCCCATGAAAAATATTCTACATTTTTCAAACCAGTACCTGGATCGGAAAACTTTTGTAAGTGCATGTAATTAAAGATTTAGCATAGTCACTGAGTTATTCAATAAAATGTATCTGTATAGCGCCACCTGCTGTTTGTTCTTTTTCTAATTTCTCTGTCCTGCTGACTGAGATGGCCGCACATGCTCAGTTTCATCCTTCAACTGCCACCAACTGCAGCAGACTGAACATGCCCCGTGAGAAACAACACCCCCCTGAACTGTCTGCTTGATATAAATCTATCCATGTGAGGTATGGTGAGGGCTGGTTCTAGCTTTGTAATAAAGTGATTGTCATGTACTAGATTACAGTGGGTAAAAAAAAAAGTATTTAGTCAGCCACCAATTGTGCAAGTTCTCCCACTTAAAAAGATGAGAGAGGCCTGTAATTCACATCATAGGTAGACCTCAACTTTGAGAGACAAAATGAGAAAAAAAAATCCAGAAAATCACATTGTCTGATTTTTAAAGAAGTTATTTGCAAATTATGGTGCAAAATAAGTATTTGGTCACCTACAAACAAGCAAGATTTCTGGCTCTCACAGACCTATAACTTCTTTAGGAGGCTCCTCTGTCCTCCACTCATTACCTGTAGTAATGGCACCTGTTTGAACTTGTTATCAGTATAAAAGACACCTGTCCACAACCTCAAACAGTCACACTCCAAACTCCACTATGGTGAAGACCAATGAGCTGTTGAAGGACACCAGAAACAAAATTCTAGACCTGCACCAGACTGGGAAGACTGAATCTGCAATAGGCAAGCAGCTTGGTGTGAAGAAATCAACTGCGGGAGCAATAATTAGAAAATGGAAGACATACAAGACCACTGATAATCTCCCTCGATCAGGGGCTCCACGCAAGATCTCAACCCATGGGGTCAAAATGATCACAAGAACTGTGAGCAAAAATCCCAGAACCACACGAGGGGACCTAGTGAATGACCTGCAGAAAGCTAAGACCAACGTAACAAAGGCTACCGCCAGTAACACACTAAGCCGCCAGGGCCTCAGATCCTGCAGTGCCAGACATGTCCCCCTGCTTAAGCCACTAACTATCTGAGCCCGTCTGAAGTTTGCTAGAGAGCATTTGGATGTTACAGAAGAGTATTGGGAGAATGTCATTTGGTCAGATGAAACCAAAGTAGAACTGTTTGGTAGAAACACAACTCGTCGTGTTTGGAGGAGAGTGAATGCTGAGTTGCATCCAAAGAACAATAATCCAAAGCACACCGCCAGGGCAACGAAGGAATGGCTTTGTAAGAAGCATTTCAAGGTCCTGGAGTGGCCTAGCCAGTCTCCAGATCTCAACCCCATAGAAAACCTTTGGAGGGAATTGAAAGTCTGTGTTGCCCAGTGACAGCCCCAAAACATCACTGCTCTAGAGGAGATCTGCATGGAAGAATGGGCCAACATACCAGCAACAGTGTGTGCCAACCTTGTGAAGACTTACGTTTGACCTCTGTCATTGCCAACAAAGGATATATAACAAAGTATTGAGATGAACTTTTGTTATTGACCAAATACTTATTTTCCACCATAATTTGCAAATAAATTCTTTAAAACTCAGACAATGTGATTTTCTGGATTTGTTTTCTCATTTTGTCTCTCATAGTTGAGGTCTACCTATGATGTCAATTATAGGCCTCTCTCATCTTTTTAAGTGGGAGAACTTGCACAATTGGTGGCTGACTAAATACTTTTTTCCCCACTGTATGTATATGTTCATTTTTACATTAACCATGGGATAACCCCTTTAAAGGGGTTGTCTCACCTCAGACATTGGGGGCATATCACGAGGATATGTCCCTAATGTCTGATAAGTGTGGGACCCACCTCCGGGACCTGCACCTATCTTTAGAACGGAGCTCACAAAGTAAAGGAGTGCACCAGGGGCGTCGCTAGGGCTTTTTATCCGGGGCTGGGGCCCCGAATCAAACTAACACTGCCCCGAACATCGGGAGACTGTTTGCTACTACACTGAACTATTCACTTACTCCATTACACTGCCTGGGTGCCGGCGCCATCTAGTGGACTACAGACTGCAAGCCAGATCAGGGCACAGACGGAGCACACACAGCAGTCTAGAAGAAGGCTCCTCCTCCCAGCCTGCTCCTAGCCAGAGGAGCCGACACTGCTATAAGTAAGAATTGCTAGTTAGAGCCCCCTACCCCCTCCCCTCTCTTATTCCTTGGCTAGCTGTGGTGCCTGTTAACCCTTACCCTCTTATTGTCACGCTCGGGTGTGGGGGGGAAAAGCCACACCGAGTGTATGAGGGATGGGAACAGACAAAACCAGGGAACTGGTCACCTCCTGCAGGGGACCCTAAGACTAGGCCCTAGCTGGCTACCAGTATGAACTAACCCGGGTGGTAGGAAAGCTCATACACAGGAACCTAATCTGAGTAAACCCTAGAACACCCTGCAGTCTAATGACACAAGAGAGTAACCTGTTCCTCCAAGCGTAAGGAGGAACAGGAGACTCAAACAGGAATAACCAAAGGAAGGGAAAACACTTAACTTTAAGTAGAACTCAGCAACAGGATCTCAGCCGAGATCCACACCACTCTCAACAGGTATGTAGCAGATATAAACCGCAAGGGATACTGGGAGAGGAAGAGGTAAGTAGGAGACAGCTAATTGCCCAGCGGCAACAGCTGAGGGAAAGGGGTGTGGAGAACAGCACCCAAACCACAGGGAATAGCCTGTCAAACCTGTCACTTAGAAAGCTGCGCAGAACGTCTGATTCCAGACGCAAGACCACTCGTGACATTACCCCCCCTTTTACGGGTGACCTCCGGGCACCCAGGACCAACTTTATCAGGGTGACATCTGTGAAAGGCTTTTACCAAACGACTGGCATTCACGTCAGATGCCGGTACCCATGACCTCTCCTCAGGACCATAACCCTTCCAATGAACCAGATATTGAAGGGTCCCACGAAGAACTCGAGAATCAATGATCTTGACAATCTGAAATTCCAAATTACCATCCACCAAGACAGGCGCGGGTGGCAAGGGAGATGGCTCCAGAGGTTCAACATACCTCTTCAACAAACATCTGTGAAACACATTATGGATTTTCAGGGCCTGCGGAAGTTCAAGACGAAATGCTACAGGATTAATAATGGCCGTGATTTTATATGGGCCAATAAATCTTGGACCCAACTTCCATGAAGGAACTTTCAACTTAATGTTCCTAGTAGACAGCCACACAGAATCACCCACATTTAGGTCCGGACCATTCATGCGTCTCCTGTCAGCCACACGTTTGTACTTGTTACCCATATTTATCAAGTTACTTTGAATTTTTCGCCATATGGAAGACAATGATGACGAAAAACGTTCTTCCTCAGGAATACCAGAAGAATCAGAACCACAAAATGTGCCAAACTGCGGGTGAAAGCCATATGCACCAAAAAATGGTGACTTACCAGTGGAGTCCTGTCTGCGATTATTTATGGCAAACTCAGCCAGAGACAAAAACGAGGACCACTCCTCCTGGTTCTCAGAGACAAAGCATCTCAAATAAGTCTCCAGATTCTGATTGGTACGCTCAGTCTGTCCATTCGTCTGGGGATGAAAGGCAGAGGAAAAAGACAGTTGAACCCCGAGCCGAGTACAGAACGCCTTCCAGAATCTGGACACAAACTGAGTCCCACGATCAGAGACAACGTCAGTGGGAATGCCATGAAGTTTCACAATATTGTCAACAAACACTTGTGCAAGAGTTTTAGCATTGGGGAGTCCGGGTAATGCAATAAAGTGCGCCATTTTACTAAAACGATCTACAACCACCAGAATAACTGTCTTACCAGACGACTCAGGCAGATCAGTGATGAAGTCCATGGATAGGTGAGTCCATGGTCTGGACGGGATGGGTAATGGAAGTAGGGGTCCAGAAGGACGAGTATGTGTCACCTTAGAGCGTGCGCAGACACTACAGGCTGACACATATTCCTCAACACACTTACGCAGACCTGGCCACCAGAATCTACGAGAGATGAGGTCGACAGTGGATTTACTCCCAGGGTGTCCCGCAAGCACCGAAGAATGATGCTCCTCAAAAACCTTATAACGCAAATCAGAAGGAACAAACAACTTCCCGGGAGGGCAAGACTCCGGCGCATCTCCCTGGGCCTCAAGCACTTTAGCCTCAAGATCAGGGTAAAGAGCGGATATCACCACTCCTTCAGACAGTATAGGGCTAGGATCTTCAAAATCACCACCACCGGGAAAACTACGTGACAAGGCATCCGCCTTCACATTCTTAACCCCAGGACGGTATGTGACAATGAAATTGAATCTGGTGAAGAACAAAGACCATCTGGCCTGCCTCGGATTAAGTCGTCTAGCCGACTCCAGGTAAGCCAGATTTTTGTGATCAGTGAATACCGTGATTGGATGATTCGCCCCTTCCAACCAATGACGCCATTCCTCAAAAGCCAACTTAATGGCCAGTAACTCTCGGTTACCCACATCATAATTTCTCTCCGCCACAGAGAGTTTCTTCGAAAAAAAAGCACATGGGCGCCATTTACCAGGTGACGGGCCTTGTGATAACACAGCTCCTACCCCCACATCGGATGCGTCAACCTCCACAATGAAAGGTTGTGACACATCTGGCTGCACCAATATAGGGGCAGAGGAAAAGCACTCCTTTACAGCAGAGAAGGCTTGCAATGCTGCATCAGACCACACAGAGACATCCGTCCCTTTCTTAGTCATGTCAGTTAAGGGTTTAACTATAGTCGAATAGTTCTTAATAAATTTTCGGTAATAGTTGGTGAACCCCAAAAATCGCATAAGAGCCTTCAGATTTTCAGGTCGGTCCCAGTTCAGAACAGCACAGACCTTCTCTGGATCCATACGAAAACCTGAAGATGAAAGCAGGTATCCTAAGAATTGCACCTCATGTACAGCAAAAGCACATTTCTCTAATTTTGCATACAACTTGTTATCTCTTAAAATTTGCAACACCTGCCTCACGTGATCCTGATGTGTCACAATATCTGGAGAATAGATTAGTATGTCATCCAAATACACGACTACAAACCTCCCCACAAGATGATTAAAAATGTCATTAACAAAATGCTGGAAGACAGCAGGAGCATTGGTCAACCCAAAAGGCATGACCAGGTTCTCAAAGTGGCCCTCAGGAGTGTTAAAGGCCGTCTTCCATTCATCCCCTTCCTTGATCCTGACCAGATTATATGCCCCCCTTAAGTCCAACTTGGAGAACACCTTGGCATCCACAATCTGGTTAAACAAGTCAGGAATCAAAGGAAGGGGGTACGGATCACGGACAGTAATCCTATTGAGTTCACGGAAATCCAGACATGGCCTCAGGGATCCGTCCTTTTTTTTAACAAAAAAGAACCCTGCTGCCACAGGAGATTTGGAAGGCCTAATATGTCCTTTGGCCAAACTCTCAGCAATATATTCCTTCATGGCCGTTCTCTCAGGTCCAGAAAGGTTATATAGTCTAGATTTAGGCAATCTTGTTCCAGGGATAAGATTGATAGGACAATCGTATTCCCGGTGAGGGGGTAAATCCTGACATCCACCTTCAGAAAATACATCAGAGAAATCCGATATAAAAGAAGGAAGAGTCTTAGTGGTTAAAGCAGAAAAAGATGTATTAAGGCAATTGTCAACACAATAATCGCCCCAATCCACAATTTGTCTAGTATGCCAGTCAATGGACGGATTATGTTTGCTTAACCACGGTAAACCCAGAACCACAGGAGCAGGAAGACCTTCCAACACAAAACATGAAATAAGCTCCTGATGAAATTCACCCACTCTTAATTTGATATCATGCACCATCTGAGACAAACACTTCTGAGAGAGAGGTGCAGAATCAATGGCAAACACAGAAATCCTCTTATCCAAAGAACTTGGTGACAATCCATGCATACGGACAAACTGAGCATCAATCAAGTTCACCCCTGCCCCGCTGTCAATAAACACCTCAATTTTCACAACCTTAGATTCTAGCGCCACCTCGGCAGTCAGGAGAAAACGGGTACTGCAGGATGAAGACAAATGCACATTTTCAGTCTCCCTACCCACTCCACCAAGAGTGAGATGAGAATTCAACGCCCCCTTTTCTTTTCTCTCCTTAAGAGATAGGAAGCATGGACATACATTGATAAAGTGTCCTTTCTGACCACAGAAAAAACACACACCCTTTTTATTACCAAGATGATTGCGGGTGGCTACAGGAGTGGCTCCCCCTAATTGCATAGGTTCATCCCCAGACATCAACCTAGGGGAATATTCACCCAAAGTGTCATAGGAAGCTGGTACACTATGTGATAGTACGTCCTGAGAGCGGGGGCCCCTAGATCGCTCTCTCAGGCGCCTATACATGCGTACAGCAAGAGACATAGCGGCTTCCAAAGACACAGGGGTTTCCTGAAAGGCCAAAGCGTCCTTCAGCCTCTCAGACAAACCTTGACAGAATTGGCTACGTAAAGCCGGATCGTTCCATTCAGTATTGGTCGCCCACCTCCGAAACTCAGAGCAATAAGTCTCAACCGGCCGCTCACCCTGACAAAGGTTACGTATCTGGGTCTCCGCCAGGGAGATACGATCCGGGTCATCATAGATAATCTCTAGGGTCTTGAAAAATTCATCTACCGACCGGAGAGACAGCGATCCAGCCGGTAGAGAAAAGGCCCATGACTGCGCATCCCCTTTAAGCAGCGAGATGACCACACCAACCTTCTGTTCCTCATTACCAGAAGAATGTGGACGCAGTCTGAAATACAATTTGCACGCCTCCCTAAATAGAACAAAATTATCACATTCCCCAGAAAATCTATCCGGGAGGGGGACCTTAGGCTCCAAACAGGCCTGACACTCAGCACCCCCAGAACCACCAGCCTGTGGTCTCTGAATCTGGTTGCGGATGTCAGCCACCTCCAAGCTGAGTCCCTGCAGCCGTTCAGCCAGTGTAGCAATAGCATCCATGTCAGCACAAAAATGACATAAATTTTTGTTAGTGGCGGTTTATAATGTCACGCTCGGGTGTGGGGGGGAAAAGCCACATCGAGTGTATGAGGGATGGGAACAGACAAAACCAGGGAACTGGTCACCTCCTGCAGGGGACCCTAAGACTAGGCCCTAGCTGGCTACCAGTATGAACTAACCCGGGTGGTAGGAAAGCTCATACACAGGAACCTAATCTGAGTAAACCCTAGAACACCCTGCAGTCTAATGACACAAGAGAGTAACCTGTTCCTCCAAGCGTAAGGAGGAACAGGAGACTCAAACAGGAATAACCAAAGGAAGGGAAAACACTTAACTTTAAGTAGAACTCAGCAACAGGATCTCAGCCGAGATCCACACCACTCTCAACAGGTATGTAGCAGATATAAACCGCAAGGGATACTGGGAGAGGAAGAGGTAAGTAGGAGACAGCTAATTGCCCAGCGGCAACAGCTGAGGGAAAGGGGTGTGGAGAACAGCACCCAAACCACAGGGAATAGCCTGTCAAACCTGTCACTTAGAAAGCCGCGCAGAACGTCTGATTCCAGACGCAAGACCACTCGTGACACTTATCCACCAGCTGGTGTTTATGCAGCCAGACATTCCCAGGGCTGGTGTAAAATGGTGCAGCTGTGTAGTCAGGGCCTAGGTCGGAGAGGGAGGGGGAGGGTTGTCAGGTCATGCAGTGCTTCCACCTAGACAAGTTATGGTGCTCAGTCCTGCCTTGTGCTCCTCCTCTAGCTGCAGAACTGCCCTTACAATTCATGATGGAGCCCCAGGAATCCTGCTTAAAAGTAAGTGTGTGATGTGTAATATGTAATGGTGTGTGATGTGTAATATGTAATGGTGTGTGTGATGTGTAATGTGTAATGGTGTGTGTGATGTGTAATATGTAATGGTGTGTGTGATGTGTAGTATGTAATGGTGTGTGTGATATAAAATATGTAATGGTGTGTGTGTGATGTGTAATATATAATGGTGTGTGTGTGTGATGTGTAATATGTAATGGTGTGTGTGTGATGTGTAATATGTAATGGTGTGTGTGTGTGATGTGTTAATATGTAATGGTGTGTGTGATGTGTAATATGTAATGGTGTGTGTGTGTGATGTGTAATATGTAAATGGTGTGTGTGTGTGTGATGTGTAATATGTAATGGTGTGTGTGATGTGTAGTATGTAATGGTGTGTGTGATATAAAATATGTAATGGTGTGTGTGTGATGTGTAATATATAATGGTGTGTGTGATGTAATATAATGGTGTGTGTGTGATTTGTAATATGTAATGGTGTGTGTGTGATGTGTAATATGTAATGGTGTGTGTGTGATGTGTAATATGTAATGGTGGTGTGTGTGATGTGTAATATGTAATGGTGGTGTGTGTGATGTGTAATATATAATGGTGTGTGATGTGTGTGATGTGTAATATAATATAATGGTGTGTGTGTGTGATGTGTAATATGTAATGTGTGTGTGTGTGATGTGTAATATGTAATGGGTGTGTGTGAGTGTGTAATATGTAATGGTGTGTGTGTGAATGTGTAATATGTAATGGTGTGTGTGTGTGATGTGTAATATGTAATGGTGTGTGTGATGTGTAATATGTCATGGTGTGTTGTGATGTTAATATGTCATGGTGTGTGCGTGTGTGATGTGTAATATGTAATGGTGTGTGCGTGTGTGATGTGTAATATGTAATGGTGTGTGCGTGTGTGATGTAATATGTAATGGTGTGTGCGTGTGTGATGTGTAATATGTAATGGTGTGTGTGATGTGTAATATGTAATGGTGTGTGCGTGTGTGATGTGTAATATGTAATGGTGTGTGTGTGTGTGTGATGTGTAATATGTAAATGGTGTGTGTGTGTGTGTGTGATGTGTAATATGTAATGGTTGTGTGATGTGTATAATGTGTAATGTGTGTGTGTGGTGTGTGTGTGATGTGTGTAATATGTAATGGTGTGTGTGATGTGTAATATGTAATGGTGTGTGTGTGTGATGTAATATGTAATGGTGTGTGTTGTGAATGTGTAATATGTAATGGTGTGTGTGTGATGTGTAATATGTAATGGTGTGTGTGTGATGTGTAAATATGTAATGGTGTGTGTGTGATGTGTAATATATAATGGTGTGTGTGTGTGATGTGTAATATGTAATGGTGTGTGTGTGTAATAGTAATGGTGTGTGTGTGTGATGTGTAATATAATGTAAATGGTGTGTGTGTGTGATGTGTAATATGTAATGGTGTGTGTGTAATGTGTAATGTGTGTGTGTGTGTGTAATATGTAATGTGTGTGTGTGATGTGTAATATGGTAATGGTGTGTGTGATGTGTAATATGTAATGGTGTGTGTGATGTGTAATGGTGGTGTGTGTGATGTGTATATGTAATGGTGTGTGGTGTGTGATGTGTAATATGTAATGGTGTGTGCGTGTGTGATGTGTAATATGTAATGGTGTGTGCGTGTGTGATGTGTAATATGTAATGGTGTGTGCGTGTGTGATGTGTAATATGTAATGGTGTGTGCGTGTGTGATGTGTAATATGTAATGGTGTGTGCGTGTGTGATGTGTAATATGTAATGGTGTGTGCGTGTGTGATGTGTAATATGTAATGGTGTGTGCGTGTGTGATGTGTAATATGTAATGGTGTGTGCGTGTGTGTGATGTGTAATATGTAATGGTGTGTGTGTGTGTGTGATGTGTAATATGTAATGGTGTGTGTGTGTGTGTGATGTGTAATATGTAATGGTGTGTGTGTGATGTGTAATATGTAATGGTGTGTGTGTGATGTGTAATATGTAATGGTGTGTGTGTGATGTGTAATATGTAATGGTGTGTGTGTGATGTGTAATATGTAATGGTGTGTGTGTGATGTGTAATATGTAATGGTGTGTGTGTGCGTGATGTGTAGTATGTTCCTGCATGTAATACAGGATGTATTAAATGTACTTTATTTTGTACAGTGTATGGTGGCATCAATGCCTGTATATACTATACAGCACTTATTAAGATTGACCCTAGTGAAGATTTAGGCTTCATTCACACGACCGTATGTGTTTTGCGGTCCGCAAATTGCGGATCCGCAAAAAAAACGGATGACGTTCCGTATGGCATCCGTGTTTCCGTTTTTTTTGCGGATCCATTGTAACAATGCCTATCCTTGTCAGCAAAACGGACAAGAATAGGACATGTTCTATCTTTTTTACGGAACGGAAATACGGACATACGGAAACGGAATGCATACGGAGTACCTTCCGTTTTTTTTGCGGACCCATTGAAATGAATGGTTCCGCATAGGGTCCGCAAAAAAAACGAAACGGAAACAAAATACGGTCGTGTGAATGAAGCCTAAGAAAGGGGTCTAACAGAAGCAGCAGAGAGCTGGACTCTGTCAGTCCTGTAGATCATCCGCCACAACCATTACTGTATTTGCCTTACATGCCGCAATCAGCATAGATTGGGGCATCTATGAATTGATAAGGAATAGAGATGAGCGAACGTGCTCGTAACGAGCAATGTACCGCTTGGCTCCCCTGCGCTCGCATAGGCGCAGGCAGCCGCTTCCGTCCTTCTCACCCGACGGAAGCGGCTGCCTGTGCCCATACGAGCGCAGGGGAGCCGAGCGGTACAGTGCTCGTTACGAGCACGTTCGCTCATCTCTAATAAGGAATGTCTGGTTTTATCTTATAAAAAAAAAAGTACATGGCAGTGTGCGGGGGGAGGGTCGACTTAGAGGACTGGACCATATTCACTGGGGCTTGGGCTCCGGATCTTTTGAGACCCTAGCAACGCCCCTGGAGTGCACACTGCGCATGTGCAGCCACCTTACATTCATTCCTAAGGGAGCACCAAAAATAGGCGAGCTGCGCACTCACCTATTTTAAGCAGTCCCACAAGCATGGCCACCACCCCATTCACTTCTATGAGGATGATGGAAACAGCCAAGCTGTTCAAGAGGGGCCTGGATGTATTTCTGGAGGGTAATAATATTATAGGTTCTAACTACTAGACACAGGTCATTGATCCAGGGAGTTATGCTCCATTCACACGTCCTGTTTTTCTTTCCTGATTCGATCCTGATTTTTTCAGGACCCATTGAAATGAATGGATCCAGATCAGGATCAGGATCGAATCAGGAAAGAAAAACAGGACGTGTGAATGGAGCCTTATTCTGATTGCCTGATTGGAGTTGGAATTTTTCCCCTGAAATGAGTAAAATTGGTTTCTACCTCCGGATCTGGAACTCTCCGGGCTGAACACGATTGATGTATGTCTTTTTTCAGCCTTACAAACTATGTTACTATGTCTGTGAGTGATAAAAGTATGTGAACTTTTGCTTTCAGTATCTGGTGTGACCCTATTGTGCAGCAATAACTGCAACTAAACGTTTCCATGAACTGTTAATTAGTCCTGCACATCAACTTGGAGGAATTTCTCCATAAAAGAAACAGCATCAACTCTGTTGGTGGGTTTCCTCCCATGACATGCTCTCTTCAGGTTCTTCCAGAACATTTTAATTGGAATAAGGTCACTTTGACTTGGCCATTCCAAAGGGATAGTCCAGGATCAGATAAACTTTGATGCCATCTTTCACAAGCCACACTTGTCCATGAATCATGTCTGGTATTGCTGCTGTGCTCCATTGAAGCAAATGGGGCAGAGTGCAATACCATACACAATCAATGGACAGGTGCGGAGCTGTTTTTGGAAGAAAGCCGCCATGTTTGTCTAATCCTGGACATCACCTTTAACTTTAATCTTCGTTAACCGTTCTTTGATAGAATGACTTGTGTTAGAGTTGTTGCTGTATGATCCATGTTCTCTTGATATACAGCTCACAGATAGAGGTCGTAACATTTTCTTTAGAATCTGCTGGTATAATTTAGATTTCTTTGTTCCAACAATGATGGCAAGCCGCCCTGACCCAGATGCACCAAAACAAACCCAAACCATGATACTACCACCACCATGTTTCACAGATGGCATTAGATTTTTATGCTTAAATTCAGTCTTTTCCTTTCTGTAAACATAACGCTTCTCATTTAAACCAAAAAGTTCTATTTTGGTCTTATCCGTCCACAAAACATTGTTCCAATAGTCTTCTGGCTTGTCCGGGTGATCTTTAGCAAACTGCAGACGTGAAACAATAATCTTTTTGGACAGCAGAAGCTTTCTCCTTGCAATCCTGCCATGCACACCATTGTTGTTCAGTGTCCTTCTGATGGTGGACTTATGAACATTAACATTAGCTAATGTGAGAAAGGCCTTTAGTTGCTCAGAGATTACTTTGCATTTCTTTGTATCCTTGTTCTTGATGTGATCTTTGTTGGTCGATCACCCCTGACGAGGGTCATTCACCCCTGAGGAGGGTCATTCACTCCTGAGGAGGGTAACAATGGTCTTGAATGGTCTGACAGTGGATTGTTGCAGTTCAAACTCCTTAGAGATGATTTTGTAAACTTTTAAGGCCCGACGAGTATCAACAAGTCTTCTTCTGAAGTCCTCAGAAATCTCCTTTGTTCCTGCTATGATTCATTTCCACGAACAAGGAAGATCAGGCTTTGATAGATCCCTGTTCTATAACTCAAACAGGTTGCCCAGTCACACCTGATTGTCATCCCACTGATTGAAAACATTATTAGGTAATACTAAAGGTTTCACATACTTTTGCCACTCACAGACATGTGATATTGGATCATTTTCCTCAATAAATAAATTACCATATCTAATGTTTCACTACCAGTACAATACATGTACGCTGATGTTTCGAACAGCAAAGAGCCACGAATAATGACTGCGACCGGCAATGATGCTTATCGCGGTCATTAAAGCAGTTAGATGCCATGATCAATTGTGATCACGGCATTTAAACAGTGAAAAACCCAGGAGCGTGTGTACCCGAGTTATTACCAGCATCCCCATGCGGTTAAAGGGGTATTCTCATCTTAGACAATGGGGGCATATCGCTAGGATGGGACCCGCACCTATATCGAGATCGGAGGGGGGAGCTCTGCGCCTGAAGGACCCCAGGTTTTCCGGGGTCCGGCCACCACCAGGCGCTGCTCCCCCGCTGCTCCCATAGAAATGAATGGGAGTGCAGCACGCATGCGCGGCCATTGCTCCCATTCATTTCTATGTAAACGACAGAAGTAGCCGAGCCAGCGCTCGGCTATTTTCGCCGGCCCCTTCGGTTTGGGGGCTTCGTTCTCGATATAGGTGCGGGTCCCAGCGGTGGGACCTGCACCTATAAGACAATGGGGGCATATCCTAGCGATTGTCTAAGATACCCCTTTAATGGGGTTGGTGGCAATTCACTTTAATACGCTGGGTCTCTTTGAAGAGACCCAACATATTAGAGCTACAGTTCTTATGTCCAACATAAGAAATCAGCAATTCACATCTTACCATGATCCTGTATGGAATGTGGTAATATTGAATAACAAAAACAAAATAGTGAATGTTATTTCTCCTACACTGAGTACAGAAAATAAAAAAATGAAAATGTTTATATATATATATATATATATATATATATATATAAAATTTAAAATATGAAAATTATGTAAAATAGAGTGCCTTGCGAAAGTATTCAGCCCCCTGGAACTTTTCAACCTTTTGCCACATTTGAGGCTCCAAACAAAAACATATAACATTTTAAATTTTTGGTGAAGAATCAACAAGTGGGTCACAATTGTGAAGTGGAACGAAATTTATTGGATCATTTAAACTTTTTTTGTAATAATACTGAAAAGTTGGGCGTGCAAAATTATTCGGCCCATTTACTTTCAGTTCAGAAAACTGACTCCAGAAGTTTATTGAGGATCTCTGAATGATCCAATGTTGTCCTAAATGACTGATGAAGATAAATAGAATCCACCTGTGTGTAATGAAGTCTCCGTATAAATGCACCTGCTCTGTGATAGTCTCAGGGTTCTGCATCATGAAGACCAAGGAAGACACCAGGCAGGTCCGTGATACTGTTGTGGAGAAGTTTAAAGCCGGATTTGGATACCAAAAGATTTCCCAAGCTTTAAACATCCCAAGGAGCACTGTGCAAGCGATCATATTGAAATGGAAGGAGTATCAGACCACTGCAAATCTACCAAGACCCGGCCGTCCCTCTAAACTTTCATCTCAAACAAGGAGAAGACTGATCAGAGATGCAGCCAAGAGGCCCATGATCACTCTGGATGAACTGCAGAGATCTACAGCTGAGGTGGGAGAGTCTGTCCATAGGACAACAATCAGTCCAACACTTCACAAATCTGGCCTTTATGGAAGAGTGGCAAGAAGAAAGCCATTTCTCAAAGATATCCATAAAAAGTCTTGTTTACAGTTTGCCACAAGCCACCTGGGAGACACACCAAACATGTGGAAGAAGGTGCTCTGGTCAGATGAAACCAAAATCCAACTTTTTGTAAACAATGCAAACCGATATGTTTGGCGTAAAAGCAACACAGCTCATCACCCTGAACACACCATCCCCACTGTCGAACATGGTGGTGGCAGCATCATGGTTTGGGCCTGCTTTTCATCAGCAGGTACATTCTGGATGAAAACCTATTGGAGTCTGCAAAAGACCTGAGACTAGGACGGAGATTTATCTTCCAACAAGACAATGATCCCAAACATAAAGCAAAATCTACAATGGAATAGTTCAAAAATAAACGTATCCAGGTCTTAGAATGGCCAAGTCAAAGTCCAGACCTGAATCCAATTGAGAATATGTGGAAAGAGCTGAAAACTGCTGTTCACAAACGCTCTCCATCCAACCTCAAAGAGCTCAAGCTGTTTTGCAAGGAAGAATGGGCAAGAATTTCAGTCTCTAGATTTGCAAAACTGATAGAGACATACCCCAAGCGACTTGCAGCTGTAATCGCAGCAAAAGGTGGCGCAACAAAGTATTAATGCAAGGGGGCAGAATAATTTTGCACGCCCCACTTTTCAGTTCTATCATTACAAAAAAAGTTTAAATGATCCAATAAATTTCGTTCCACTTCACAATTGTGACCCACTTGTTGAAAAGTTCCAGGGGGCCGAATACTTTCGCAAGGCACTGTATATATATATATATATATATATATATATATATATATATATATAGATAGATATATATATATATTTAAAAATATGAAAATTTAAATCCCCCCATTAGAATAAAAAAATAAATACATAAATAATAAAAAATATAAACATCATGGGCATGACCGCATCTGAAAACATCTGTATTATTAAAATGTACAAATATTTTTCCAATACAGCGAATGGCATAACAGAAAAAATAAAATGTGATCAAAAAGTCACACACATTTCAAAATGTTATTAATAAAAACTACAGATTGTCCCGCAAAAAATGAGCCCCCACATGGCTCAGTACACATAAATATAAAAAAGTTAAGGGGGGTTAGTATATGTAAAAAAAAATTTTTTTTAAAAGTTTTAATTTATTTTTACAGTATTTACACATACAAAACCTATACATATGTGGTATCGTTGTAATTGTACTGACTCAGTACTGTCAGTTTTGCCACAAAGGGAACACCGTAGGGACAAAACCCGTAAAACTATGGAGGAATTTTGTTTTTTTGTTTTTTTATTTTCACCCCATTTGGAATTTTTTTTCCGCTTACCACCAGATTGTATGCCATACGGGTTAATTTGATTATCTTTATCTTTTAGAGCTTGTGTTAAAACCTGATGTAATTTTAGGTCACATATTTGCAGAAATGTAAATAATTTTGAAGGTTTCACTGTAATTAGCAATATAAAATACCAAGAACTGCAGACAATCTCTTGCATGTCATTCTATACCATAGCCACTTATGTAAAAGCGGTTACTTTGTGCACAAAACAAAAACAGGTATTCATAGACACTGCAGGAAGAAGACAATGATTGCATCTCTATAATTCTTCAGGTAACAATAGCTTCTAGTAAATTCTTGAATTCAAAGCGGCTATAAAGATTACCAAAGGTTAAAAAACATAAATGATGTTGAGAAGAATGAATTAATAGCGAGAAGGGCATTTGTTCAGTTCATTGCACATCAAGACTTGACCATGACAACAGCAGATAGCAAACGCAAGAGTATAGAGGCTTTGCCTTTGAATTCACATAAAGAATATACATTATAAAAAAGTGTTGAAACAAATAAAGTAAAGTAAATAAGGTAAGAGAAGAACATAAGAAAGCCAGGGCTAGCTTGGATAAAGGAAGCAGTGTGTTGGGCTACTTTCACACAAGCGTTTATATATTCCGGTATTGAGCTCCGTCAATGGGGACAAAACTGAACTGAAGAGAACGGAATGCTCCTAAATGCATTCCGTTCAGTTCTCTTCAGTATACAGACAGGAGAGCAAACCGCAACATGCTGCGGTTTGCTCTCCGGTCTGGGCATCCGCACCAAGACAGATCCAGAATGACCCCCAATTCAAGTCAATGGGGACGGATCCGTTCAGTGTGACACACTAGTAAATGGATCCGTCCTCCTTTGACTTTCAATGGAGTTCATGACGGATCCGTCACCTTGCACTTTTCCCTCGCAGCTCCCTCCTCCCTCCAGCAGGGGGCGCTGTGGGAAATCTTCCCATTGTGCACGCCGTCCTCTGGAGCTGCTGGGACAGGTCGGGAGCTGCTGTGACAGGTAAGTATAACCCCCCCCCCTCCTCAAGATAGAATCCGTGCTGCTGCTAGTGTGAAAGAGGCCTTAGTCTACATTCACATGATAGTGAAAAACGGATGTGTTTTAAGAACAATAGTAGTCTATGGGGTTATTCATTGTTTTATTTGACGAACAGTGAATAACGGACATCAAAAAAATAAATCATGTTCAATTTGTCCGTTTTTCACTAGCCAACAGTCCGATACAATTTACCGTTTTTAACATCCGTTTCTCAGAAAATCATCAGTGAAGAAAACGTTTTGTTTGCTGTCGTGTGAATGTAGCCTAAATCAACAATATATCATGGCATGATATATGGGTTTGCAATGCACATTATATTTGTCTCAGAAACCAAGTTCTGGTGCCATAGCTTTGGTATAAATAGGGCAGATATCTGCCAAGTGGACCTGGTAAGGAGTAGCCCCGAGCCAAGCTAACAGTGCCTAAATGTTGTTACCACACAGTGCTCACATAATACAGCCATAGTGTCCGCCTATAGATGCCTGAAAGTAAATGAGTTATTATAAAGAAAGAATAACTCATACAGTGCCCATATAATAGTATGATATGGTGCCCAAATTGGAACATACAGGCCACCATACTACTGCAATACCAAGTCCAAATAAACAGTATTATATTGTAGACAAAATTATATAAATACTAGCAATAAAGCCTATTGTGTGACAAAAAAGCAATGGGCTCTACCTCTAAACTCTTCCTCTAATATGCGATCCCTCTGCCACCTGGATGCCAACACTCTGTGTTAAGGGTATACCATCACTGTGTCACAACTCCGCCCTCTGTATTCCCTGTGCTGTTCCAGCATTTTATTTTCTCCATTATCATTATTACCTATTTGTGTTGTATAATTATTATGTTAT